>PVIR01015140.1:0-38857 GCA_004026965.1 Petromus typicus | reverse complement strand
GGGCTTCACACTTCTCTATCTCCCTTCCCCCTGTGTTACTTGGAGGTGAGGATCTTTGTGTCTGAGATTTGGAGTGTTTCCTCATCTCTGACCTGCCCTGTTTTCTGGCACTGTTTGTTCCAAGTTACTTTCCTTTTAATAGTTAGGAACCTTAAAATAGCAGTGTTTCCTGGGTTGCTCTTTGCAGTTTGTATTGGGACCAATACAAGCTGACTGGATGTGCTTCTGCAGTTACTGTGGAGAAAATCAGACTCTGACCTGCTAACCTCAGTCCCTGGGCGCTCTTCGGGTGCAGGCCTGGAGGCCAGTAAGCTCTAACCCCTGCGCGGATTCAGTGACGCAGACTCGGTGCCGCAGTCACTGCTTCCCGAGCCGCCCGCTGCTAAACTCAGTCCCTGGGCGCTCTTCCGGCGTGGGCCTGGAGGCCAGTAAGCTCCAAACCCGGTGCAGATTCAGTGGCACAGTCGCCGTTTCCCGAGCCGCCCGCTGCTAACCTCAGTCCCTGGGCGCTCTTCTCCTCCTATATTTTTGATGGGAAAGTGAATCAGTAAAACTCTGAGATAGAGTTTCCTTTAAAAACTAAAAATAGGTATTCTATTCAACTCAAATATTTTCCTTCTAGGTGTCTTCCCAAAGAATTGAAGTCATACATGCTTACCTATATTTACCTCAACCACAATTTATAATAACTTAATCTTTTTTTTTAAGGTTTTTTGAGACAGGGTCTCGCTTTGTGGTTCAGGCTGGCCCTGAGCTCAGCCTCAAACTCATATCACAGCAATCCTCCTGCCTCTGCCTCCCAAGTGCTGGGATTACAGGCGTGAGCCACCACGCCCGGCACTGGTATGTGGTATTGGTTGCCGCTGGGGTGAGTCTCCACACCCAGTATTGTTATGTGGTTACCGGTGATCGAACCCGGGTCCTTGCGCTTGCAAGACAGGCGCCGGAACCGCTGAGCTATATCCCCGGCCCATATAATAACTTAATCTTGGAAATGATCTGTGTGCACTTCAATAGATAAATGGTAAAAGCAATTTTAAAAAGAAAATATGGTACTTATATGCAGTAGAGTAATACTATGCCATAAAGAGGAATAAATTTGAGGTACTTATAGTTAAGTGGATATACCTTGAAAACATAATATTAAGTGAAATAAATGAGCATAATCATACACATTGCAGTTTGTCTTATATGAGAAACTGAAAGTACAAGAAAAGTGCAAAATAAAAATCAGATAACACAAAATACAGAAATCTTTTTTCACACAGGAAGAAGAATAAGAGATGGAGGGAAAGGGAGCAAAAAAAAAGATGGAAGAAAAGAATCAAAAGGAAAAAGTGGAAAGGGAGCTTCTGCAGCTATCCAAGGGCCAAGATTTGGAAGCAGCAGGGAGACCTGGAAGAAGGAGGGAACAAAGGAAAAATTTAAAATATGTTGTGTATGTGAACTAACTCTCCAAACTAAATGTAAATATTATGTACTGAAGACATGTACTAATGACAATGGAATAAGTTCGCAAACATAGAAAAAGGACACATACTCCTTTCCTTGATAGGCAGAACCAGTATGGTCAGAATGGCTGAGTTTCCAAAATTCACACACAAGTTTGGCATAGGATACTATAAGAGTATTCCTCACACAACGAGGATCTTCCTACAGTTCACGTGGAATCCGAAGAGACCCCAAACAGTGAAAGCTATCCTGGACACAAGCGCAGTGCAGGGGGCACCACACTCCCATATTTCAAGTTATGCTTCAAAGGTACAGTGGTAAAAACATGTTATTGTTAGTATAGCAGACATGTGGATCAATGGAACAGATTAAACATGCACAAACAAGCCCAGGAACATTCAAATTTCTGATCTTTGACAAAGGAATGAAAAAGATACTCTAGTGGAAAGATACCCTTTTTAACAAATGGTGCTGGGAAAACTGGCTATCTACACATAGAAGGTTGAATCTAGAGCCATCGCTCTCACTTGGTCCGAAACTAAGATCAAAGTAGGTCAGAGATCTACATTTTAAAACAGAAACTTTCAGCCTTCCAGAAGATAAAATAAGTAAAGCTCTGGAAGACCTAGGAAATGACTTTCTCCGTAAAAAAATGAATTGCATATTGATTTTATTTTAGTACATGGTGAAACAGCTAGGGACCTAAATATTAAATCAGACACACTAAACCTGCTACAAAACAGGTTAGGTAAAACTCTTGAAGACACTGGTTCTGGGAAAGACTTCATGAACAAACCCCCCATTGCACAAGAACTAGTAGAAGAAATTGATAAATGGGATCTTATCCTATTGAGAGGTTTCTGCACAGCAAAAGAAACCACCAGCAAAGTGAAAAGGCAACCAACAACATGGGAAAAAATCTTTACCAACCGCCTCTCAGACAAAGGGCTACTATCTAGAATATATAAAGAGCTCAAAAAAACCAGCCCACCCAAATTTAATGACCCAATTCAAAAATGGGCATCTGAAATGAACAGATATTTTTCAGAGGAAGAAGAGCAGCTAAGAAACATATGAAGAAGTGCTCAACATCATTAGTCATTCAAGAGATGCAGATGAAAACAACACTGAGATTTCATCTCACTCCACACAGAATGGCTGCCATTTCAGAATCAGCCAACGGCAAATGTTGGCGAGGCTGCAGAGAAGAAGGAACCCTTCTCCACTGTTGGTGGGAATGTAGACTCGTGCAACCCCTGTGGAGAACAGTTTGGAGATTCCTCAAAAAGCTAGGATTGGAGGCCCCATTTGATCCAGCCATCGCTCTGCTAGGTATATACACACAAAAATTAAAAGATTCATATCACAGTGACATATGTGCACCTATTTTTATAGCAGCTCAGTTTGTGATTGCTAAATCTTGGAAACAACCCAAATGTTCATCAATTGGAGAATGGATAAAAAAACTGTGGTTCTTCTACAGAATGGAGTATTATTCTGCCATAAAAAATGATAAGTTTGAATCATTTATACTTAAATGGACATACCTTGAGGACATCCTTATAAGTGAAATAAATAGGTCACAGATGTGTAAATATTGTATCTTTTCTCTGGTATGAGAAAACAAAGCTATAAATGAGTTCTAGAATGTATGTTATATATTGTGAAATAGAAAACACTCAAAGCGTAATGGAATGAAGGGGGGAAAATGAGATTATAACAAAAAGGATGGAAACAAAGTTTATGTATATGGGGGGTGGGGGTGGGAGGGAGGGCAGGGTTATGGGAAAAAATGAAAATTAAGTTGTGTCATATAGTGGTACAAATTCTCATTGTTGAATGCAATCATGATGTGTATATGTAATGTACCAATAAAGATTTCAATTTTAAAAAAATGAATTGCATAGGAAACTGCTTCAAGAAACAACAAACAGAATTATATCAAATATGAAAGCTCTTACACAGCAAATGAAACAACCAACAGAGTGAGGTAGCAACATCAAGAGTGGAGAAAACTTTGTCAGCTACTCTTTGGACAGAGCACTCATACCTAGATGATATAAAGAATATGCACAAAAAAGTTGTGGTCCCAAAATAAGTGACCATACCAAACCACAGGCAATGGAAATGAACAGATACTTCTCAAAAGAAGAACAAATAGCCAATAAATATATACATAAAAAAATATTCATCAACTCTGGCCATTAAATTAATGCAAGTAAACCAACACTGAGGTACCATCTTACCCCAGAAAGAATAGTTATCATTTAAAAATAACAAATACTGGCCAGTCTGGAGAGGAAAAAGAATCCTTTCTCAATGCTTGACATTGCTGGTGGGAATGTAAATTAGTACAAACCCTATGGAAATTATTATGTATATTCCTTTAAAAATCAAAAATAGAATATCCACTTGACCCAGTTATTCCCATTAAAGGTATCATTCTAGAAGAGTTAAAGACATCATGCTACAGTGATGTATGCATACCCATGCTTATAACAATACAGTTCATAGTTAAATCTTCAAAGCAGCCTACATGGCCATCAACTGGTGAAGAAAGAAAATGTGGTATTTATACACAATGGAATATTTCTTGGCTGTAAAGAAGGATACATTGGAGTCATTTGTGGGATAATGGATGCAATCTGAAAATATAACATCAAGAGAAATGCATCAGATTCATGAGCCTAAATATCATATGGTTTCTCTCATAATGAGAAATTCAAAGTATAAATGAAGTACAAAAAATGAATGACAAATATTAGTAAACAGCAAGATATATCTTATGCAAATGGAAAGGAGAACAATAGATTGAGAGTTGGAGCATTGCATAGGGGAAGGGGACATCAAAACAATTGGAATGTGCTGCGTCTATGTATGAAGTCCCCATAATGGATACAATTAGAATATCATAGTCTGAAGACATGGGTGGAAGGAGGAGAGAAAGGAAAAATATCATTAATTCACATGGAGTATTGTTCTGCTATAAAGAAGGGTACATTTGTGTTGTTTTTAGGAAACAGACTTTTTTTTTTTTTTTTTTTTTTTTTTTTTTTAGGTTTTTTGAGACAGGGTCTCGCTTTGTGGTTCAGGCTGGCCCTGAGCTCAGCCTCAAACTCACATCACAATCCTCCTGCCTCTGCCTCCCGAGTGCTGGGATTACAGGCGTGAGCCACCACGCCTGGCACTGTGGTATGTGGTACTGGTTGCTGCTGGCCAGTATTGTTATGTGGTTACCAGGGAATCGAACCCGGGTTCTTGCGCTTGCAAGACAGGTGCTGGAACCACTGAGCTAACTCCCCGGCCCAGGAAACAGACATTTTGAAACCATAAATTTAAGTGAAATTCAGACATACAATCTCAAGTATAACATACTTTCTCTTTTATGAGAAACCAAAATATAAATAAAAAGGAAAATTAAAGATTGTGGGAAATAGATAGATATGGAAGAGGCCAAGAGATGGACGGAGAGGAGGGGATGAACAAGAATTAAAATGTGTTATGTACATGTACCAATTCTTCACAGCAAAGGTAATCACTGTATACTGAAGTATATATGAGTAAAAATAAAAATTTTTAAATACTAAAAATTAAATACATTATCCCCCTAACTACAATTTATGTTTTTGTTTTTGTCTTTTGAGACAGGGTCTCACTTTGTAGTTCAGGCTGGTCTTAAACTCACTATGTATCTCAGGCAAGCTTTGAACTCACAGCAATCCTTTTGCCTCTGCCTCCTGAGTGCTGGGATTACAGGTGTGAACCACCATGCCAGACACTGTGGTATGTGGTACTGATTGCTGATGGGTATGTGTGAGTCTCCACACCTGCTTTGCTGTATGTGGTTACCAGGGATCAAACCCGGGCCCTTGTGCTTGCAAGGTGGGTGCTGGAACCACTGGGCCAAATCCCCGACCCCTACAATTTATGTTTTTCATCTGTGACTCACAAATGCTTCTCAGTGCAGATCAACATATTTTTATATTGTAGACTGCAAGATCAAAATATTTGTTTGTTGTTTAAAAAGTGTTTTACGATGGAATTACTCTTATCAATAATATAGTTTGATCATATTTGAAATATTTAAGCAAAATAAGTTTAAATTCCTACAATAACACCTAACGTTCATATAAGGAATCTCTTAATATAAATATTTCAGTAACATGAGATATTGTTGTGCATGAGCTCTGTTTTACTTTTTAATAAAGTATTGTGTTTTTTTCAGGATAATATCTCATAGGAGTATAAGAATTTATTTTTAAGGGGAATATTTTTTTAATCTGCCATTGTAATCCTAAAGCAGCAGTCTCCCTCGGGCAAAAAAAGGAGGGAATTCAAGTGGTTGCCATCTGTAAAGCCTCATCCCAAATAAGAGATAGCAGTAAGCTGCTTCAGAGACTGAACAACAATATGAGTTCCGAACAAAACTAAATCTTCTGTGCTTTTAGCCCTGCTACTCAAGAAATCATTTTTGATATCTGATAACCATGTCACTGAATACTGTGAGAGGTGGTTGGACTTTAGAGATTATAATTACCCGAGAAACTCAGAACCATTTGCTTTGCAGAAGCTATTTAAATTTGAAGACCTCTTCATCATAGAACTGCAACTCCATCTTGCATCATCTACCAACGTGAGTGAACTGCATTAGGCTCTGCACTGATGGCTGCAGTTCCCCATCAGTGCAGGCCTATTTTACTAACAAGTCGTGTAGGCAGCATTAATACGATGGGCCATGGCATGCACATGAACTTTTGAGAAGAGAAGTTAAATCCTAGAAGGACCAGGATTTGGACAACAAATGATTTAGTAACAGGAAGGAACTAGGCAGAAAAGCAGAGGACGGAACACGTGCTTTGCTCTTTAGGGACACATCTAGCTATGTATCAAGGTCAAGAAAAAGCACGAGATCAATAAGAGTAGATATTTACAAGCAGTTAATATTTGATGGTGCTGATATTTAAAGAGAAAGGACAAAGAATTAATCTTTCCTGTGAGCTATTAATTCATAAATATTCTGCATTTTTTAAAAAGTTTTTTTTTTACTGAAATTATGTCATTGTATCATTTTTTCAGTTTTGGAATTTATTTCTTATGGTTTTTTTTTTGATAATTGAACTACATTAGAGCACATCATTAAAATGTTTCTTCATTTAACCCCACAGTAATTAAATCAGTAACAGGCATGTATTATGAACAACTTTATCAATCAATGTCACCATTTCAAATGTTTGAAATTATGCAGTAATAGCTAAGATAATGATTCGAGAAATAAAGGAGGCATCATGATTCTTAATGTGCATTATGACATTTATGAAATGTTAAGGAGAAAAAAAAACTTGAAGGAAAGGAAAAGGACCTATTAAAGGCATGCGTGTCAGTTACATGAAGTGGTTCAAGATGAGCATTTTGTTCAAAATGAGCTAGTTTTGTGATTAGTTTCTAATCCCAGACAAATAGACCAGTCTCCACTTCAGAGATGTTCACATAACATTTTTGTACTTTGAAGTTACTTTCTGCTTGAAGTTTATCTATCTGGAATATAATATTTGTAACAATTACAAGTTTCTTCTACTTTCTATGTCATTAATCAGTAATGGCCTCAAAAGATTTCTGGTTTTCCATGGCTTATTTGGTTTCTCTAAGAGATTTGTTATCAAATTGTTTCCTGGACTATGTGGGGACAATAATATCAGTACCTTGATATTTACTTTCAATGAGAATAATTTTATTTCAAGGTTATTTTTTTTTCTGGTGCCGGGGATTATTTCAAGTTTCAAAGGAAGCAAATTCTTAGTTATCTTATTAAAAGTTCACTGGATATGACTCATCAAAAATGGCTTGTTGCAGCGGTCATTTTGTTTTTATGAGAAGCCCAATGGAGTCACTCTGAAATCTAAAGTGCTATCTTTTATGTACAGGAAAATCACATATTTTAATGATGATATATGCAATTAGACATTATGTCATTTTATTGAAAATTTGTATATCAAACATATTTTCAAATTTTAAATTGATTCATTGATCTTTTACTTAATAAAGTGAAACTGGGTTGTATACTGCTTCCTTATCCCCCTTCTATTTCTGTTCTCCACATGAATCATTTACTCAAAAATCACTTCTCTTAAACATTATAATAGGCATGATACTTTCACAGACATACTCTTAAGAATTAAAATATATGTACCATTTAGGGAAAAAAGACTAACTATCAACATGTATAAGGCAGCAAAAGTTGTTTTTAAACATGAGATTCACATCAATGAAGTGTACATGAAAAGTTTCACAGAAGTAGTAGGACTTGAATAGAATCTTAAGAGATATTGGATTAAGTCACCTAAAGAGAGAGGGTGGGCACCAGGAAGAGAAGGACACAAAACAATGAATAAGACCAAGAGACAATTAGAGAAACATAGTTTAGAAAAGTGCAAAGACCCTCGCGAGAAGCAAAGATAGATAAAATTGAAAATCAACTGGGCTCTAATATTGAAGGAACACAAATACTAAAATGAGAAATTTGGACTTGGTGTTTCACACCTTGGGCTAAGCTAACAGTGATAATGAGGTAGAAAGGCCGATTGTAAAAAGCATGAAAAAATCATCAATTGTGCTTTTATCCATTCCTTCTATCAAGCACTTGTGTTTGATTTAATTAGTGAACTGCTATAAAGAATAAAGTTCTAGGGCTGGGGAGTTAGCTCAGTGGTTCCGGCGCCTGTCTTGCAAGCGCAAGGACCCTGGTTTGATTCCCCAGTAACCACATACAATGCTGGGTGTGGAGACTCACGCCCAGCAGCAATCAGTACCACATACCACATACCACAGTGCCGGGCGTGGTGGCTCACGCCTGTAATCCCAGCATTTGGGAGGCAGAAGCAGGAGGATTGCTGTGATGTGAGTTGGAGGCTGAGCTCAGGGCCAGCCTGAACCACAAAGCGAGACCCTGTCTCAAAAAAAAAAAAAAAAAAAAAAAAAAAAAAAAAAAAAAAAAAAAAAAAAGAATAAAGTTCTAAAATAGCTTCAAGACTTTAAGATTTCAACCCATTTAACCATAACCTTCTGGTCCCATCAAAAGTAAGATTCCAACCATAACAGTGGCTTGATCCATGAAAGAAGGATAGGGAAACAGATGAACTAGCTTTACACAGTGAATTCCTGAACCAACCTTTAATTCCACTGGTCTTTTTCTTGCCATTGTATCATCTGTTTTTCAAATCTCTTGTCCCTTTCTATTTTACCTCTCCAACTTCACAGTCTTCAGCTAGTTACTCTCTTTTCTAGATGCTGCTCCCTTTTAGAGGGTCAGATTTCGTTAAGCAAAGCTTGAGACAGTTTTCCTTTTCGGGCTTGCACTGGAAAAAAAACCACTCAAATGGTTAGGAAGTTTAGGAGGGCAAACATTTGGAGTGAAGGGAAAGCAATCAATGTGACTGTGATTCTCTTGATTTTGTTGTTATAGTAGGATACATTATAGTATATGTGATTCCCGACAAACAATTCCTACACATCAAGTTAAGGTAGAAAACAATGTTGGAATGCAGTTAGGTTCTTTACCAATGACAATTTAAAATCTCTCAGAGATACTAAGAATTTCCCATCTGCTTGCTACACATGGGCATCATTGAGGAGGCAGAGGTCTAAGATACAATAGTTAGAATTTTTCAGACACTTTAAAGGTTAGAATGACATCTAATGTCTCATTAAGCTTTACCTTTATTTTATGAAAAGCATGACTCACAATACTTAATGTATAAATAACCCTTTAATATATATCTCCAGGACTGATTTCTTCTAAGGCTTTTTTTTTTTTTTTTTTTTGAGACAGGGTCTTGCTTTGTGGTTCAGGCTGGCCCTGAGCTCAGCCTCAAACTCACAGCACAGCAATCCTCCTGCCTCTGCCTCCTGAGTGCTGGGATTACAGGCGTGAGCCACCATGCCCTGCACTGTGGTATGTGGTACTGATTACTGCTGGGCGTGAGTCTCCACACCCAGTACGGTATGTGGTTGCCCAGGAATCCAGCCCAGGCCCTTGCACTTGCAAGAGGTGTTGGAACCACTGAGCTAAATCCCGGGCCCTTCTAAGGCCTTCTATACGTAAAGAAATTGTTATTTTCCCAACTAGTCTAATTATTCCAAATATTGGCTGGGTTTTCTGTCTTTCCCATCAAGCTGCAGAATCTTGTCACAGGTCATTGTGATTAGAAAACTTGCATGTGTTAAAAAGAAGGGCAGTCTGGGGACGGGGATTTAGCTCAGTGGTTCCAGCACCTGCCTTGCAAGCACAAGGACCCTGGTTGGATCCCCGGTAACCACATATAACAATACTGACCATGGAGACTCACACCTACCAGCAATCACAACCACATACCTCAGTGCCAGGTGTGGTAGCTCACACCTGTAATTCCAGCACTCGGGAGGCAGAGGTGGGACGATTGCTGTGAGTTTGAGGCTGCGCTGAGAGCCAGCCTGAACTACAAAGTGAGACCCTATCTCAAAAAAAAAAAAAAGGCCAGCTTGAAGAAATGTGGTCTATAATACACAGATCATCTACTCAGCTAAAAATAAAGCAAATTAATATGGGAAAGCATTAAACAGAAAAAGCTTTGCTATTCTTTAAGGGATAGTTTTTCTTTTATTTGTTTTTATAGGACATATCTGCCATACATAATGGCCTCACTCGTCGCGTGGAGTTTGTACATTTTTACATTTTAATTCTTTTTTCTCATTCTCCTCCTCTCTTCAATTTTTATTTCCCTTCCCATTTATGAAAGCTTTGTTTCCATTTTTCTTTTCTACTCTTTTTAAAATCCCTTTTCCCTTCCTTCCCTTCCACCTCTCCCCTCCCATGTTAGAAATACATTTTAAACCTTTGATAAAAGGACCCAGATAAGCGATGTACCCTGGAAAAATCTGTATTTTTATTTTTGATATATTAATCATTTCATGAAAAATTACATTGTATTTCAATTCTTTTTCTAAAACATTTTTTTTGCTGTATACCATCAAGCAGAGCCATAAGTACAAGAAGTGATCAAAATGTACAGTGAATATTTGAATTTTTAAAGTTTATTACAATAAAAGGCATATTATCATAATCCCCTTCAAAATGCGTCTCCTCGCTTTCATTACACTCATCACGTCACTCCCGCCATGTTCCGAAGCATGCTGGGAAACGTCTTAGGATCGCCTTCCTTCCGGGTGTGCGGTGAGACGCGCAGAGCGCCGCCGCGGAGGGCCGTGCAGCGGAAAGGCGGGCCCCTGAAGGCCCAGCGGGTCCTCCGCTCCTGGTTCAGCAGAACTCCAGCTATGCAGCCGCTAGTTCTTGCACGTAGTCAAAATGATCATGAAAGGAAAATGTTTCGGATCAGTGCGGAACATCGAGGCGGTTATCACAGCACAACTCGACACTGGACAGAGGATTTCCACAACTGCTTTGTGGCAAGAAAGATGGGATTCCTGACTTTAACGTGAAGGAGGATGTTGAAGGAGATTAATGGCAGCATGCCTTTTACTGTAATAAAGTTTTTTTAGTCAAACATTCACTGTGGGTTTTGATCACACCGAATGTCACTCCTTAAGAATGACAGAACATTCAATAAGTCATGGATGAACAAAGAAAAACGTGGCAGAATCTTATTTTCTCCTTTCTGAGGTGCTGGGGCGCAAACCCAGGGCCTTATAATAAGCTAAGCAAGTGCTCAACTACTGAGCAACAGCCTCAGTCTTATTCACTCCTTTGCATCACTGAATCATCAAACTAAAAAGAAATTAGAAAAACATTTGTGGAGGTCCCTTTATTTTCAAAAGAAAACAGAACCTCGGAGATATTGTGAAAATGTGAAGGTCATATAGCTAATAAATGATAAAGCTCAATCTCAAATCAAATTCTCCTAACTTCTAGTTCAGTGCGCCACACTGCTGAAACCTATCATTACGTCCTGACCAGATGAATGTGTCCAAATTATCAAATTTCTACTGTGCTTACCAGTGTGGTAGGTATTGAAGTAGAAGAAAAAGGCTTTTTTTTTTTTTAAGTGTTTTAAAGGGCTAAAAGTGTAGTTCAGTGAAAGAGTCATTGACTAGAGTAATCAAAGCCCTGACTTCTATCCCCGGCACTACAAAGAGAAAAAAAAAAAAAAAGATTTAAAAATGTTAAGACTTAGTTTCTGTTGGGATGAGCATTAGACATAGTATAGGGGAGCCAGAAGCAGACAAAAAGTAGTATTTAATTACCATATAATCAAGTGTTCAGTGGCAGCAGGATGCCGACTACTAAAAAGAGAAGGGTTGGCCAGAGGAAGTGAAAAGGGCCAGAACAGGGAAGAACATGCTCTCTGCTCTGAATGTAGTGCACAGAGCACTGAGGAGTTATTCTTTAATAAAGCTGTATGTTGTTACCAACACCAAGAACGAAAAGATGTTGTATATTCTCCTTCCTCACAGGGTACCTTTGGAAAAATGAGTGAGAATTTAAATTTGCTAAAGACTTTTTTAAAAATTACCTGTATCCACCATTAACGTATAATTCATGAAATCCCTGCCAAAGCATTAAGAAGTACTCGCCTCAATTATAATATCTTATGTCATGCCAGCATATGAGTGTATTATAATTTCATTTTTACAATGAGTAACACATAATTCCAGAAAAAGTACGAGCTTTAGAAGTCTTTACCCAGCTGGAAGCCTTAAGTACCTCAAATTGATTTAAATTAATAATTACCACAAAAAGGCTAAGCTGAAAATGTATCCTTAGCAAATGATTTCAGGCAACCAAAGGACAAAGAAAGAAGGGACTGTAACATTGCTGCTTGACTTGCCTTTTTCCCAGTGGGACGATTAGGCTCAGGGGTGACTCAGTGGTGTGGTGCCTGCCTAGAATGTACAGAGCGGAGAGTGGGATCCGGAGCGCCGGGGATCTGGAGATGGAGCAAGGAAAGCAAGGGGGATAAAAAGCAATTATGATGTTTTATGTATATACCAACTCCTCCAGAAGGTGGTCTTTATCTACTGCAAACATGTACTGATAAAATTAAAATAATAATAATTAGGATAAAGTGATTCCACTACATATACTAAACTCACAGATGTATACAGTCTGTTCCAAGAATAAATTATGTAATTTATTGAGAACTTCTAAAATATATATGTTATTGCCCTTAAATTTGTTTTTAGCATAAATATATCTTTTTGGTCTTCTTTCTTCTTTTGGTATGTTTTATTCACTGCTGTGAATAAAACATTTCTTCTGGAACATAGTAGGTGCGATTAGATATTTGTCTTATTGTTATTATCAGGCTCTTGTCCTTCACTAGATGCATGAACATTTCATTTTAACTGTTGCTTAGGCCATGAGGGCTTCACAACGAGACCAAGAACAATTTGAAAGCATAGTTTAAAAACCACTGCATAAACAATGCTAAAATTAGATATAGGCTCATGGGAAAAGCCATTTCTCTTCATCCCGTGGAAAAAATTCAGGATCAAAACTTGCAAGACTTTCTGGAGTCTCAGTATAGATTAACAAACCAAAAGAGAGAGAGAGAGATGAAGAGAGAGAGACAGACAGAACGAATAAAAATACAAAACAGAATCATCAAGGCACATGACACCAAATAAGATTAAATGTCTCTCTTTATCACAGACCGCTTACAGAAAAGAGTCAATAATGCACAAAAATAACACAGACTGTTCCCCGAAATTTAAATTCTATGAGGTTCCTGCAAACTGATATATCTTAGACTTATCTTTAAACACACTGAAGGCAAGGAAGTTTCGAGAGAAGTGGCCTGGCTTCGGAGTCATGCTGCTGAAGGTCTGCATTCCAGTTTCGTGTCTCACTAAATGTGAGACTTTCAGGGTTAATGTAACAGCATACGCAGTATCGACAAATAGCAGCTGTTAGTAAGCGTACCCTTCTCAGTTTCTTCAGCTGTGATTAGTGTTTAGATTACAAACATTCGGGATCTATTTAGTTCTAAAGGCAATCTTCTGTCTAAAACTAATAAGACTCATATCACAGTGACATATGCACCCATGTTTATAGCAGCTCAGTTTGTGATTGCTACATCTTGGAAACAATCCAAATGTCCATCAACTGGAAACTGGATAAGAAAGCTGTGGTTCTTCTACAGAATGGAGTATTACTCTGCCATCAAAATGATAAGTTTGAATTATTTATACTTAAATGGACATACCTTAAGGATATCCTCATAAGTGAAAGAAATAGGTCACAGATAGGTAAATATCGCATCTTTTCTCTGTTATGAGAAAATAAAGATGTAAATGAGTTCTAGAATATTTGTTATATATTATAAAATAGAAAATACTAAAAGCAAAATAGGATGAAGGGGAAAAATAATGAGATTATAACAAAAAAGTAAGGAAACAAAGTTTATGTATATGGGGGTGGGGATGGTAGGGTGGGTAGGGTTATGGAAAAAATGAGAATTAAGTTGTGTTATATACTGGTACAAATTCTCATTGTTGAATGCAATCATGATGTGTATATATAATGTACCAATAAAGATTTCATAAAAAAGAAAAACTAATAGTCACATCCTAGTCTCCATGAACCTGTCAGTAAAACCTTGTTAGAATATTTTAAAGCAAAATTTCCACCACACCAATTTCCTCCAAATAAATCAGTAGAGAAGTATTTAAACTATAACATTCTAAAGATCTTTGCACATAAAAATACTATTTTCAATTTGAATAGTTATATCTACATTATTTCCCTAAAAACCACTGACAACTCAAAATTCTACTTTCCATGTGTGAATAGTGTCATTTTCTTTTTTTTAATTGAAATCTTTATTGATACATTACATATATGCATCATGATTGCACTCATTTTTGTACTCAAGTGATCAGCACTGTGAGCATATTTAGGTTTTGTTTTGTTTTATTTGAGGTATAGTCTTCCTAAGGACCTCAGAATGGCCTGGAACTTGCAGCAGTCTGCTGCCTCAGCAATCCTCTGCTAGGATTACAGGTATGCTACACCACACCCAGCTTCATATAATTAAACCTTTTTCTGATTGGTTGTTTGAAAACTTTTTCTCATTCTTAAATTACTTTTCTTGGTGCTTACTGAGGTTGAGGATATTTCACCTTGTTTGTGCCACTTTCATTTCTTTATTTTTATAATGCTTTTTCATATCTGTGCTTATTTTGATATATTTTTATCTTATTTTACTCAAATTCTTCAGACTATCAATGTTAAGCTTCAAGCTTCAAATATTTCAGAAATATGTTGCAAATATTTATCAATTGGCTTTTGATTTTAAGATGACTTTTCCCACTTAAAATGTAATATTTTATATATTAAATATCTACCATTACTTACCTAATTTCTGGATTTCTTATGTGGTTTAAGAAAGTTTTTCCAACTACAGATAATAGTATATTCTATTAACTTTTCTTCAAATTTTCTATTTTACCTATGATGTAAATATTTAATTCACTTATATAAACATAGAGTGTGAGGTAAAAATCCAAATTGGCCTCTGGATGGTTTTAGCAAAAGCACTGTTAAATATTTTTTTCCCACAGAATTGAAATTTCACCTTTGTTAATTTTTAAATTGTTCCACGATATGAGACTTTTCATTGCATTCCATTAAATTCTGTGAATATTCATGCAACAACATACTCCTTTTACTTTTTGTTATCTAAAAATAATTTCTCAATTTTTATTTACTATCTCTTCCTCTTAAAATTTAGAATCAACTTGCCAAACTTCATAAAAGATTGCTTGATTTGAGTTGTAACTACATACAATTTGCAGATTACTTTGATGAAAACTGTCTTGAAAATTGAGACTTTTCATCTAGGAATATGGCTTATCTTTTCACTTATTTATGATTCATGAAGAGAAACTACTAGTGTCTCTGTTATGACCTCTTGTGAAGACAATTTGTCTCACAGTAAAAACTGATAAATTCCCCTTCAATTCTGAAGAATACCCATATACAGACATGAGCTACAGTATTCTCTATAGTAGCCCCCCCAAAAGAAACAACCTATGAGTAGAAAATGAATAAATACATATAGCCATCTCATTTCTGAATATTATACAAAAGTTAAGCACAATGCCACAAGATGTTATTAAGCAAACAAAAATATGATGGGTCATATAGCCTACGTGAAACACACAAATACTAAGCAAAATATTAGGAGAGACACCTGATATGTAAGTTTGCTTTCATTACTATAATACTTAAGATCTAAGACCAGGCACTTCACAAAAAGAAGATATTTATTTAGTTCACAAGTTTGGGATGATAAAAGACCAAATAGGTGTGTGCCAAGTCTTGTGAAGGCACAAGTCTATGTTCCGTGGTTATGGATGGCCATGGTAAAAGCCCATGAGAGAGGGAGAAATCACAGGACAGACAGAACGTGAGAGTGAAGGGAGGGGCTAGCCTTGATCTTTTATAACAACATTCTCAAACAAATCAACTCATAATCCCACAATAATGACATCCAAGAACAGCGATTCTGATGATCTCCCATTAGTTTCAACCTCTTAAAGGTTCCAGTACTTTCCAGTGCCACACCAGGATTTAAGCTGCCAATATATGAATACTTAAGGACAAGCCACAGTGCACACCAAACTAATGTGTTAGTTGTTTTCATGCAAAGATTTGGAATAGAGACTAGAGATAAAATGTGACTTTCATGTAATACTATTTAACTTCTTTCCAGTGAGAATTTATTCATACATTATTACTTAAATACGAGTATAAATAATTGAACAAAAATGTCTACAAGCAGAAATGATTTGAAGACTGTTTTTATTAGGTTACAAGAATGAAATTTCAGGGCCGGGGAGTTAGCTCAGTGGTTCCGGCGCCTGTCTTGCAAGCGCAAGGACCCGTATTCGATCCCTGGTAACCACATAACAATACTGGGCATGGAGACTCACACCCGGCACCAACCAGTACCACATACCACAGTGCCAGGCGTGGTGGCTCATGCCTGTAATACCAGCACTCGGGAGGCAGAGGCAGGAGGATTGCTGTGATGTGAGTTGGAGGCTGAGCTCAGGGCCAGCCTGAACCACAAAGCGAGACCCTGTCTCAAAAAACCTTAAAAAAAAAAAAAAGAATGAAATTTCAACAACCAAACTGTTGTATCATAATGTTCAATAAAAAGTACAAGATATTCACCTGTAAAACCCACATCTTAATTCAATTTATCTACTATCCAGATGCAGTCATAAAGAAACCAATTTCAGAAATGTTCACAAAAGTGACTGACTGGAAATAATTGGACTAAGAAGCAGGAATGGGAAATGACAACCAAATTCCAAAAAATGGAGAGAAACTCTTTCCCTTGGCCAATCAGAATCATCTTTAGTAATTACTTTTCTATTCTAGATCATTTATTAAAGTATAAGATATTCCTTTCACTTGATTTTCCACACTATGGAAAGAAAAAGTGAAAATAGTGGCTACAGTTTTGGAATCATGGGTGTAAGTCTTGTTTCTGCGACTCACCAGCTTTAAAATCTGGAACCTGATACTTCCTTTTTGTTTATTTTTCTGATTAGTAGATTGTGGATATTTCATTAAATTGTAGGGAAAACTAAATGACTTAAAACTTATAAAGCATTTACAGCTATGCCTGGTGCAAAGTAATTTCACTTGAATTAGCTATTATTTTCCATATTATTGGTTTTCAACTGGGCAAATATTCATTAATTAGCTACCACTTGTCAGGTACTCTATTAATGATAGAGAGATGATCAAACATCAGTTCCTGCCATTTAAAAAGCTAGTCCACTGTGAAATAAATGACCACATGTCCATGATGTGGTAAAGCACTTCAAACAAACAATCGCCGTGCACGTGAGCATGTCCTGTGAGATCTACTCAGCCAGCATCGGAAAGGCAAAGGTGGAAAACTAGGGCATGTCTGACATGGAAATTTTCAAAAAAAAAACTTTCGCTATTTCCTCTTTCCATCAAAGTAACTCCTTGGTAAGTTATTTATGCCTCTCCAAATCTAAAGGGGACCCACCAAAATTTATGTTCCCACAGGTACAACTGTTAGTCCTGATGACAACTTCACTGAATTGTGAAATGTCTAGCAAACCAGTGGAGCAGGCCCAGGGGCGTGCCAGGGTGGGTCATGGAGGTGTGGCCTTCTCTGCACCTTCAGTGATCCCTGGCTCCTTCCACTCTGACATTCCACCCCTGCACTGCTTTCCAGTGACCATGAACTCACTAGCTTTGTGCCAATGTCCCCTTCCACTGTGCTATCTCTGCCTTGGTGCCAGATGGTCATGGACTGAAACCTTGAGTTAAATTCAATCTCTCCTCCTTTGAGTTGTGGGCATTCGTATTATGTCTCAACAATAAGAAAACTGGCATATACAGCAAGTCGTTGTGATTACAACTTCAACTTGGCAACCAAGTGTTACCATTATGAGACATGACAGGATTGTTCCACAAGACAAGCTGGGAAACAACTACGAATCATGTCACAAACCTCATAGGGAGTTGACTATTCCACAGGGTGCCAGGGTTTCATAACATAGTTTCCACATTCAGTGAGAATTTTATGGTAAGTTTCCAGAGTCAGTTTCACAACAAATATCTAAACTCTTGCCAAGAATTTAAGATTGTACAAATGCAAGAAAATGAGTCAGCACTGTGTCTCATTTTTTTAAGTGAAAATAACATATGAATGGGAGAATATTATCAAAGAACTCTCCAGGTAACTTTCCAGCCACGGGCCAAAATCTTCCGGTTTCAGACTGAATATGTAATCAATAAAAATACAAAATCTGTTACAGATTAAAAGATGAACATATAAGACTACGATGAGTTAAGGAAGTACACAGGATTTTCCAACTAATTCAGCAAGTACTACTCCAAAACAAGCAAAAATAAGAGATTTCCTGCCCATAGTAATCAGGATCTACTTAGAGAAACAAAATTCACACAGAAATGAGGATGCTGTCAGGTCTTACCCAATACCAATTTAAAAGTATGGGTTTAACCATGTCAGATCTTAGGCTTTTAACAAAAATTATACATCCTCCATGAAAAACTTGTAATGGCTTTTCCTTACCTACAGGATAAATCTCATTTTCTTCCTATATCTCGGTGGGAATCTCCTCATTCAGCTGTGTGGCTTAAATATTAGGCCTCACATTTCCTAGTAGGTCTCACATTTCCTATCTTGAATACTTCTCTAGGCAAATCCTAACCTAACCCTAACCACATTCATTCCATCTTTGCCTTGAAACTTCTGATGCTACAGCACCTTGTGCCCTCTTCCTTCACCAATACCCCTACCACTTACAAAAATGTGCAGTGTGATGGCCTTTAGCAATCTCTACCTCCACCACCAGAACTTAGTCATGAATGGAGAAAATTACAAAATATAACACAACAGAAACACACCAGCACCTTGTGCAATCAGAATGACTCAGGTTCCCAACAACTGACTGCATCCTGATTAAATTAATATATCTAAGGGAAACAAGCATGGTCAATAAAAAAGGAATCAGCAATCTTAAAAGACAGAGTTGGCTTGGTCCAAACAGTACCTTTCTGGGGAGAGGAAAGTTAGTACCCTGAACTCAAGTATATTCATTCCTGAGGAAGGCATCCTTTATGTGGAAAGCATTCATGGGCATCTAGCCAATAAGCTTCATGTAATTCTGACCACACTGGTGCCAATATTTCCTATTCACATAATGCAAACTCTGAAGGAAAAAGTATCTCTGAAGTCACATTTCTTGTAGTTAATTTAAGTACTATAAAAGTCATAACCTTTGGGAATATACTATGATGGATTTTGACAAACGTATATGGATGAACAACCATAGTTACAGTTAAGATACAGACTATATATTTACTTCACTGTTCATAAAGGTATACTTGTATATCAATTAGTGTTCACTACAGAAACAGAAAAAATATATGTATGATTATATAAAAGATTTACTGGGTATGTTTACAATGACTGCCTGCAGAATCAAGGACAGAATAATGGAAGAATAGCTGTCTAGAAGCAGGAAAACCAGAGTATTCAATAGCAGACCAAAGGCCTCATGTTCTCTGTGGAGTCAGTCCAGTGTGAGTTCTTGACAGAAAACCAAAGGGTTCGTGTTGGAAGACTATAGAATATGAAATGGGACCCCAGGAGAATATCTAAGGGTGATGGTGAAGTCCAGATTTATTCTGTCCAGGAAACAAACTCCTTGGTCAATGGCATCCACTTCTGAGGTGCACCTTCTTGTTTTAGTTTGTGCGCAGTGTTGTCAGTCATCCACAGACACATCTAGAATTGTGCTCCATTACTCCAATAGGTGTTTCTTTTTTAAAATTTAATTGAAATCTTTATTGGTACATTACATATACACATCATGATTGCACTCAACAATGAGAATTTGTACCAGTATATGGCACAACTTAATTCTCATGTTTCCCATATCCCTACCCACCCTACCACCCTCACCCCCATATACATAAACTTTGTTTCCTTTGTCTTTGTTATAATCTCAGTTTTCCCCTTCACCCCATTTCTCTTTGAGTATTTTCTATTTCACAATATATAATATACATTCTAGAACTCATTTACATCTTCATTTTCTCACACCAGAGAAAAGATTTGATATTTATACATCTGTGACCTATTTATTTCACTTACGAGGATGACCTCAAGGTACATCCACTTAAGTGTAAATGATTCAAACTTATCATTTTTATGGCAGAGTAGTACTCCACTCTGTAGAAGAACCACAGATTTTTTATCCAGTCTCCAGTTGATGGACATTTGGTTTGTTTCCAAGATTTAGCAATCACAAACTGAGCTACTATAAACATAGGTGCTCATATGTCACTATGATATGAATCTTTCATTCTTTTGTGTATATACCTTGCAGAAGAATAGCATGGTCAAATGGCACCTATAAATGTAGTTTTTGAGAAATCTCCAAACTGATCTCCACGGGGGCTGTACGAGTCCAGCTGGATACAAGGTCAATAGGTATTTCTTAATCCATTCAAGTTCACATGTCACAATTAATGAGCACAACTTGTAAATAATTTTTCATTAAAAATACTATTGCTCACTTGACTAGACTGAGCTCACACTCAGTATGTTGAAAAAATTCTGAAAATGAGAGAAAACACTATCTTCTCAGACTGAAAGTATATCAGTAAAATACATTGGATCTAAAGCTTACCTTAGTGAGACAAGATATCACATAGGGATATGGCAATTTGTGACTATAATTTGATTATACATATTGTATTATCACAGTGTCTCAGTACTGTTCTTTTTTTTTTCAAAATTTAATATTAACCAATTCTTTTTTAGTTAGAACATGTTTTCAGTACATATTGAATGCTTTCACTGGGGATAGCTCGTATATGTATGTGAAACATCTTAATTCTTTTTACATCAATTTACCCTACCTCCTTTATCCCTCACAACATCTCTTAGTCCCCTTTTGTGATGGCTTATATTTACATGTCCTGCTACAACCTCATGCAGATGACATGGGAATTTCTTTTTCAGAGCTAGCTGAATGTAAAGTGTGACACCAGGATTAAGGGCATGTAATTACTACACCACTACACGTGAATGATTGGCTTGGCACCATCCTAATCCCCACAGTCTGGCTACGAAACACTCTGTTAAGGTTCCCTATTGCTTTTGCTGCCATGAAATCTTGTCCCTCTAACACACTGCCTTGGAGCCAGCTGGTTACAGACTTAAACCTCCATGAACTGTAAACTGAATATAAACCCTTTCCCCTTTGAGTTTGGATGCCAGGTATTTTGTCTCAGTGGTGAGATAAAGGTAACTAAGACAACTTGCCATTTGCAAAAATATCAATTTCCCTACTTACTATGGTCTTATTTTACCTTCATTCCATACAATTTTTAAGCTTGTGAGTCTGATTTACTTCACTTATTGGTGCATCCATTTAAAAAAAAAAAGACTCAAATTTATCCTTCTTCTTCTTTTTTTTTTTTTAGACAGGGTCTCACTTTGTAGTTCAGGCTGGCACTGAGCTCAGACTTGAACTCACAGCAATCCTCCTGCCTCTGCCTCCCAACTGCTGGAATTACAGGAGTGAGCCACCATGCCCTGCACTGTGGTATATGGTATTGTTTGCTGGTGGGCGTGAATTTCCACGCCCAGCATTGTTGTATGTGGTTACAGAGGACTGAACCTGGACCCTTGCACTTGCGAGGCAGGTGCCAGAACCACTGAGCCAAATCCCTGGCCCCAGATTTATCTTTCTTTACAGCAGAGTATTACCCTATTTTTGGATAAATATTGTATTTTCTTTATCCACTGACAGGATTTAACGATTATGAAATGTCCTGCTGTAAATATGGATATGTATATATCATGACAATATGATGTCTAAATCTTTGGAAAAGGTTCCTAGGAATGAAATAGGTGAAATGGGTCTTTTATTTTTAGTTTTCTGAGAAATCTGCACCATGCTCTCCATCACTGCTGCTCTGGCTCCCATGCTCAGCGAATGTGCAGAAGGTCCTTTCCCTCACAGCCTCACCAGCAGTGGTCATGGTTTGAATTCTTCATGATTGTTCTTTATCCTGTGCATTTAGTGAGCTTTTGTGTTTCTTCTGAGAATTATCAACTCACTTCAATTGCCCATTTCTATTGGATATTTTTGAGGTTGGGGCATCTAATGCTTTGGGGTTTTTTTTGTCTTTCTAGATATTAATTCTGTCCAATGTGTAGCTGACAAAAATCTCCCATTCTATATGTTCACACTGTTAATTGCTGCGCAGAAGCTCTTTAAGATGATATACTCCCAATTGTGGAGACCTGTTTTTTCCCGTGCAATATCGGTTCTCTTCAGAAAGTCTTTGTCTATGACTTCAAAAGTTTTACATACATTTTAAAATTTTTATTTATATTAATAAATGTTTGCAATATATAATGATTGGTACATGGATGTAGCACTTTGTCTTCCAGAAAGTTAAGTTTCTCTGTCTTAATAGATCTTTGAACCATTTTGACTTTAGTAGATAAGATATATGCATGTAGCTTCAGTCTTCTGCTTGTGCGTAACCAGTTTTCCCAGCACATACACTGGAGGAAAGATAACTAACACCACGTCTGCTCCATGTTTTATTTCCACGTGGCACAAGACAGCAGAAACAAGAACTAAACAACTAACATGATCACAAACAAGGACAATTTTGGGGGCGAGAATCCACAGAACCCAGCACTGTGGAAACAAAGCCCAACTGCCTTGTAACACCCTCGCCCTATGGACTACATCAACTGGAGACATTCCCCATCTATCAACAGAAGCAAGAACAAGTGTTATTTAGATGGTAATCACAGGCTGAGGGAATGGCCAGAGGGCCCTCTGGTATAAGGAAGGCACCTCAGAACTACCAGGTCTGTAAAGCTGAGCATGGGACACTGTCAAAAACTACACAGGTGTAATGAATAGATACTTCACAGAAGAAGTATAAATGTCTAATAAATACATGAAGACATGCTCAACGTTGCTGACAAAGGAAGGCAAAATGCAAGTCACATAGTCCATCTAACCTCAGAAAGAATAGCTGTCATGAACTCAAATGGCCAGCAGTGCGTGACTGTAAACCCAGTACCCACGAGACAGAAGGAGGAGGATAGCTATAAATTCTAAACCACTGGGTTATGTAGCGAGTTGAAGAACAGTCTGAACTACATGGAAAGACTCTATCTCAGAAAAAAAAATCCCAGAAAAAGCAAACAACAAAAATACAATCAAGTAATAACAAATGTTGACCAGGCTTCAGAAGAAAAGAAAAGCTTCCACATTATTGGTGGAAATGTAAGCTAGTACATCCACTATGGAAATCAGTATGGGAGTTCTACAAAACACTGTAACTAAAAATTTCATTGGACTCAGCTATTTCCCTTCTAGGTATTTTCCTAAAAGTGTCAAAGACATCACATTATAGTGATACATGCATACCTATGTTTAAAGCACTACAATTCATAATAGCTAAATTTTGGAATTAGCCTATATTTCCATTGGCAGATGAATGTCTAAAGAAAATGTGGTCTTTACGCAGAATAGAGTACTAAAGAAGAATAAACGAGTTATCTGTAGGAAATGGATGCCCCTTGGGACCACAACATTGAGTTAAATAAATTACAAGCACAAGCTTAAAAATTCTTATATGAGAAACTCACATTATAAATAAAGAGCAAAATAAAAAGTTAATTACAGGGTGGGGGATTCAGCTCAATGGTTCTGGGACCTGTCTTACAAGTGCAAGGTCCTGAGTTCAGTCCCCAGTAATCACATTCAACAAGGCTGGTGGTGACTCATGATCTCATCCATCAGTACTACACACCATATAATGTTGGGTGCGTTGGCTCACACTTGTAATCCCAGCACTCAGGAGGCAGAGGCAGGAAGATTGCTGTGACTTCAAGACTCATCTGGGCTATATAGTGAGCTCAGGGCCAGCCTGAACTACAAAGCAAGACCCTATCTCAAAAAAAAAAAAAAAAAAAAAAAAAAAAAAAAAAAAAAAAAACACCAGATAAGAGGAAGTTAGATAGATCTTTCTTAAATGGGAAAGGGGATCAAGAAGTGGACACAGTTGACATGAACAGAGAATTAAAATGTGTTTTGAACATGTACCAACTCCTCGTAAAGAATGTGAACATGGGGGCCGGGGAGTTAGCTCAGTGATTCCGGCGCCTGTCTTGCAAGCGCAAGGACCCGGGTTCGATTCCCCAGTAACCACATAACAATACTGGGTATGGAGACCCACACCCAGCAGCAACCAGTACCACATAACACAGTGCTGGGCGTGGTGGCTCACGCCTGTAATCCCACCACTCGGGAGGCAGAGGCAGGAGGATTGTGATGTGAGTTTGAGGCTGAGCTCAGGGCCAGCCTGAACCACAAAGTGAGACCCTGTCTCAAAAAAACAAAAAAAAATTATGTGAACATGTACTAATAGGAAACAAACAATAAAAATTAGAAAATAAAGAAAGTGATATTTAAAAAAGGAAAAAATTAGAGGAAGGAAAATATGTTCTGAATATTACAGAGATAGAATATGAATGGTGAATTATTGCAGCAGCAAAATTGTCATGTAAAACTATACACAGGGGCTGGGGATTTAGCTCCTGGGTTCTGGCACCTGACATGCAAGCTCAAGGTCCAGGGTTTGATCCCCAGTAACCACATACAACAATGCCAGGCGTGGAAACTCACACCCTCTAGCAATCTATACCATACATCACAGTGCCAGGCGAGGTGGCTCATTCCTGTAATCCCAGCTCTTGGGGGGCAGAGGCAAGAGGATTTCTGTGAATTTGAAGCTAAGTTCAGGACCTGCAGGCAAAAGCCAGGCTTGGTTGGGCTGGAATTCAGCATGGCCAGTGTTATCGGGACTCCACCCTCGGCCAAACCAAGACTGCCTGCCTCTTCAACCAATCTACAATGACCTGCCTTTGTGCATGCTTCAGCCGATCCATGACCAACCCCATTCATATGTTTATGCCCACTACCATTTACTATATAAATGACTGTATTTTGAATTAAAGTTGGAACAGTTCTCGAAACACCCCCCAGAGTCTGTGCGGTGACTTTGCACACTCATCCTACCGGTCCGAGTTTCTGTTACCCCCGAAAGCAAAACAACAAGGACCAACCTGAACTACAAAGCGAGTCCCTGTCTCAAAACAACAACAACAACAAAAAAAGCGTCCATATATTCATTCAGTCATTAGTAACAACTATGCACCAAGAATTACAAATCACGGAAGGATTCAGACACAGCCCCCGCTTCAGAGAGCTTATACTCTGAATACAGTATAATACATATCAGGTGAAATGGTACAGCAGCTTACCAGTATTAACAAAAGTGAACAGACATTATTGCCAGTTTTCAAAAGCTATCTAATGTGCCTGACAAAAATTACTCAAATAACTACATTTACATGTTTTTGTTACTATATCTCCCCAGAGAAGAGTTGTTGTCTTTGTCAAAAAAAAGATACTCACTTTGGAACAACACAAAGTTAATTAGGTTAATATAATTGCTTAAAAAGCATGTCCAGTAGAAAGATTGTTATTAAAAACAAAATGAAAAAGTCTTAAACCTAGGAAATTCATTCCAATTTATTTAATGTATACCTAATATACAACCAGTCCTCAGGCATTTAAAAAAAATTAGGTGTCAAGAAAGTCACAATTTGTAGTAAAATTGTTGAAAATTGAAGTACTTACAAATGTAAAGTTAATCACATTGTGAAAGAACTATCTGCAGCTACCCTAGTTAAGTTAATTGTATATTGATCTATACTTTAAAGCTAAAATAGAAGCAGTGTGATAAGGTCACTCATCTGGGGAACTTAATGGTTTTATTAACTGTGAAAACTTCCTGACACCTGCATTCTAGTAGATGACTTTGCTTCCCAAAGCAAACCTCCATCTCTGGACTGTTTGTAGTGTTACTAGTTGTTTTTATTAATTGATTGTATTGGTACATTTCATATACACATCATGATCACAATGGACATTGAAAATTTGTACCAGTATATCATATGAATTAATTCTCATTTTTCCCCATTCCCCTGCCAACCCTATCATCTCCCATCACCTATATACATAAGCTTCATTTCCTTTTCTTTACCATCATATTTTTCCCCAAGTTATAGATACCTCCCCCCCTTTAACATTTGAATATTTTCTATTTCACAGCATCTATCATACACTCCAGAACTCATTTATGTCTTCAGTTTCTCATACCAGAGAAAAGATACAATATTTACACAATGTGGAGATCCCTCAAAAAACTAGGATTACAGGTCCCATTTGACCCTGCCAATCCCCTGCTAGGTTTAAACACAAAAGAATTAAATGATTAAATTAAATGATTGCTGTGTGTTCAAGGCTTGCCTGGGCTACACAGTGAGCTCAGAGCTAGCCTGATCTACAAAGCAAGACCCTTTCTCAAAACAAGAAAAATAACAATAACTAGATAACAGGAAGTTAGAGACAGATCTTTGTTAAATGGGAAAAGGAATCAAGAAGTGGACACAGTTGAAGGAAAAGGCACGAAAAGAGAATTAAATGTGTTTTGTACATGTACCAACTCCCCATAAAGGATACGAACATGTATTGTGAACATGTACTAATGTGAACACGTGGTAGTAAGAAACAAATGATAAAAATTAGAAAATAAAGTGATACTAAACTAACAAAAGTGATATTTATCTAACAGATAGATAGTTACATATCTGCATTATTTACACCCATTATTTACACCCACGTTTATAGCAGCTCAGTTTGTGATAGCTAAATCTTGGAAACAACCCAAATGCCCATCAACCGGAAACTGTATAAATAAGAAATATTTTTAAAAAATAAAATAGAACACTACTCTGCCATAAAGAATGATAATCTTGAGTCATTTACACTCAAATGGACATACTTTGAAGACATACTTATACGTGAAATAAATAGGTCACAGATGTGAAAACACCTTACCTTTTCTCTTGTATGTGTGTTACTTATTTTTTCTCTTTGCTGAGACAAAATACCTGACACACAAATTTAAAGTAGAAAAGATTTATTTGGCTAAGTTTGTAAAAGTTTCAGTCCATAATCAGCTGGCTCCAAGGTAGGGTAGCATGGTAGACAGGGCTTCTCGAGGATAAATAGTTCGTGGTGGCCACAAAGTAGCAGAAATAACAAGATAATTTTGCTTCTTGCCGTGTTTATCTTATCCAGGTTATTTAGAGAAGCTGGCACTCACATCCTTAATCCTGGTGCTCTCTGGCCTAGCATTACACCATGAATCAACCACATAATCTAGATTTGGCCACCTCCAAAATAGCCTCACTCATTCATATGAGGCTTTTTTTTTTATCTTTATTGGTACATTACATAAACACATAGTGGACATCCAAACACAAGCCATAACATAGTGTTCCAATATTGACTACATGGTGTACTAATCAGAATTTTAATGATGAAGCTTACATTAATTTACTCATTTAACAAAATACATTCACCTGTGCAACATGTTGTCCTAGCTTTCATAATATAAAGATAAATGTACCATAATCCTTGACCTCAAGGAGCTTAGGTGCTAATGAAATTTATAGAGAAATTATTCAGTATTTGGTACAGAATATGTAGGAAAGTATTATGTAAAGAGAACTATGCAAACAGAATGGAGTATATTACAAAAGCTTCTTGGAGGAGATACACTTAAACTGAGCCTTAGGGGCCAGAAAGTATTTAGCAAGGCAAAGAAAATGCATAAGATGCAAGGGGCACTCAAAAAAAAAAAGAAAGCAACATGTATAAGCAAGAGCCAACACGGTAGAAAAGAAGAACTATAAGCAGCTCATTCTGACTTCTCATATATGTAACAAAAGTAATGAAATATGAGGCTGATTAGAACCAGAGGACAGTTACTATAATCCACGTAACACATAATCAGAGACCAAAATAAGCTGATAGCAATAAGACTGGGGAAGAGGAGACACAAGTAAAAGAACAACAGATGTGATCTGCGGTTTCAGACCACATAGAACTTGACAAGTTATTGGAAACAGGGCCAAGATAGAGTTTAAACTAAGTTTGAGGTTACCTATCCGAATTATTTACAAAAGAATTTGTCACAGTTTAAAGTCTGATGGAAAAGATGGCACATTCTGCTTGTTTTGTGTTTTTGTTTGTTTGTTTGTTGAGACAGGGTCTCATAAGTACCTCACACTGGCTTCATATTCACTGTGCAGTCAAGACTGGTTTGGGTTTTTGTGTTTATTTTTTGGTTTTTTGTTGTTGTTGTTGTTATTTTCTGAGATAGGGTCTCGCTTCGTAGTTCAGGGTGGCCCTGAGTTCAGCCTCCAACTCACATCACAGCAATCCTCCTCCTGCCTCTGCCTCCCAAGTGCTGGGATTACAGGTGTGAGCCACCACTCCCGGCACTGTGGTATGTGGTACTGGTTGCTGCTGGGTGTGAGTCTCCACGCCCAGTATGGTATGTGGTTACTGGGGATCGAACCCGGGTCCTTGCGCTTGCAAAACAGGCGCTGGAACCACTGAGGTAATCCCTGGCCCAGTCCAGACTGGTTTTAAACTCACAATCCTCCCTACTTCAGGCTCCCAAGTACTATGACTACAAGCATGCATCACCACACTCAGCTGACTTTTTTAATAATGCTGGGTGTGTGGCAGTATACAGACATTCTTCATTTTATAATCAAGTTATGGTGTGAATTCTAGGTCATTAACCGAACTGGACACTAAATGAGGAATTGTAGACAATATATGCATTAAAATGTTCAGAACAAAGAAATGGTCAAAGGACACTCTATCTTGATGATTTGCTTTTATTTCATATGCAGTACTATAATGTATAACAGAATATAAAACCACAATACTGTACTATACAGTAGAATCAGCAAAAATTACAGTACTTTAAAGATAAGGTATATGGTACAAAAAAAGATATCAAGATGTTCATTAATATACAAAAAAATGGTCATTATGTCCAAAAAGCAGATTGCAAGTCCAAACAGTGCACCTAGCTCATAAGTCTGAACAGCCATTAAACAGGCAGGTCATTAAACAAGGAATATCTGTACCAAGCATCCAAAATGGACTATCCAGCAGACATCTGCAGATGCTGCTCTGTAGCTCAACATAAAAGTTGTAGTGAGACAGACCTGAGAATTATCTACTTAGAAATAACAACATATAGGAATGAATAGAGAGTATAAAGAAAATATGAAAGAGTTTCCAAAGCAAAAATGAAATTCCAGATAAACCTAGCCATTCCAGTAGATTTAGCATTTTTTAAAAATTGAAATCTTTATTGGTACATTAAATATACACATCATGATTGCACTCAAAGATGAGAATTTGTACCATTTTTGACACACAAAATATCCATTGCAAATAAGTATCTTGCTCCTTCTTTGTAAAAAGTTTCAATAATTTTCAGAGTATTTCCTCTTACCTAGCTAGTTTCATGCCAGCCTCCTAACAAGTGCTGTCTAACTTTACACATCAAGAACTGCCTAGTAATGCTAGCATCTCGGTCTCTATCCTCAGACTGGATTCTAGTCAGACCTGAAGGTCTTTTCCCTCCAGTGCTCATACCACAGCATTACACTCATCCTACAGGTTTAAGAACCAGGGCACTAAGTCTTTGAATGTCTTCCAGCGGCTACAAAACAAATAGTACAAGAAGAATGTTGCGAATTCAAGACTTCTGACTTCATGCTTGTATACTACATTTATTATTAACTTTCTAGGATTCCATATATCTCACAAGGCAAAGCAAAAAATACTTGCAATTTTGGATTTAAATATGCAAATATAGTTAAATAGTCATTGAAATTTATTATTTATGTGAATATGACAAAAAAGAAACGTAAACATCTCTTAATATTTTTCATTTCTTATTAGCATATATAACTTTACATTTGAAATCTGCTCTCATATGAAAATCTGTGCTCTTTTCTCTCTTTCATAGATAGTGACCCTCATTAGAAAAATATGATAAAGCTCCTATATTACAGGACTTCAAAATTTTTATTATTAAAGTAGTCTAGTAGACTCCAAATGCAGCCAAAAAGTTTTCACAAAATCACAAGAGACAAAAACTATAGAAAAGAGGACATTTTTCTTAAAATGAGGAGGAAGGGTTTTCTATACTGTGGAAGGTACAGGCGAGAAAAGAAGAAAGTTTATACAGCTAATACCAAGATACCACCCCATCATTTGGAAACTATCTTACCTTCTAAGAGTTAAACTATAAAATCAAGGCTAAGGGATCAGGTCGTAGACAAGCAAAGACACATTAAACAAATAGAAAGTCTCCCAGGCTAAAGCAAGATTAAAAGAATGTATTAGCCTTTCTAAACAAAGAATGAGTCCCTGAGAAAGTGGGCTTAGTCAGACAGAAACATTCGTGAGGAGGAGAATAAAAAAGCCCTTGGCAAACTATACAGCACCACACAGAGGAGACTGTCAGGGCCACCACGCATTTCATTCCTTTAATGAATGTATGTACTACGGAAACTGATACATTGGTCCTTCGGAGCCAGTGGTGATTACACATTCGAATCGTATCTCTGGTAGGGCTGCCTCATAAGGAGAGAGAATGCTTTGGTCATGTTAACGTGTGCAGCCCATGCACTGTGAGTTGTGTATTTTGTTGTTAAGGTTTTTTGACAACATGAGTAATTTCTTGTGAATTTAGTCAAAGTGAGTTCATCTCACAACCCATCTCTAGGTATAGACAAAACACATTTCTGAGAATACCCTATGAATTTATCAACACCAACATGGAAAGTGCATACCTTTTACTTACAATTGAAGGAGGAGTAATGTACACAATTGACACCTTAGTAATTGCAGTATGAGTTACATAAAAACACTGGGTAAGTGATAGCACAGTGTTTCTCACTGATAAAAATGCAGTGCTAAGAAGTAAGAATGGATTCAGCTGGTATATTTATAAAGAGTTTTTAGATGTTAGTTCGTAATTTTGAACTAATCCAATATTTAGATGTAGAATTTTCACTAATGTATGCATATATATATATATATATATATATATATATATATATATATATATCCTCATAGCCTAATGCCAAACACACACACACATATATATAACACTACGTAAATCACAGGGATACATACATTATCCTTTTCTCCCAGGAAAATATTGGAACAAATAGGTTTAGGTTTGAGAAATGAGTTGGAATTTCAATTCCACCACTTCTTGGTTTCTTATTTTCTCTGTGCCTCAGTTTTTTTATATCTAAAATGGATACAATAAATATCTCCCAGTATTGTGTAAATTATTTTTCAATTTAAAAAGAAAACATGCACACACATTTTATCCCACATGACTATAAATTTCATGAACTCAGAGATTGCTCTATTTCTTTTTTTTTAATCTTTATTGGTGCATTATGAATATACATCATCACTATTTCTTATTTACTATTCAATCCCTAGTCTATGACTTTTAGGGGGCCTTTAAATATATCTGGAACTTTTAAATTAAATTAATTAAGAAGTCAATGTTCTACTGAATTTCCCAGTCTCTCTTAACTTAAAATAATCCCCCCAATACAATAAAGGTCTTCAAATGCATTTAAGATTTTTTTTTTTTTTTTTTTTTTTGAGACAGGGTCTCGCTTTGTAGTTCAGGCTGGCCCTGAGCTCATCCTCAAACTCACCTCACAGCAATCCCCCTGCTTCTGCCTCCTGAGTGCTCGGATTACAGGCATGAGCCACCACACCCGGCACTGTGGTATGTGGTACTGGTTGCTGCTGGGGTGAGTCTCCACGCCCAGTATTGTTATGTGGTTACCGGGGGATCGAACCCAGGCCCTTGCGCTTGCAAGACAGGCTCCGGAACCACTGAGCTAAATCCCCAGCCCTGCATTAAAAACCTTATCAGGGGTCATTTTTGTAGACTTTATTTTAGGATCTTTGATAAATCAATGTAAAGTGCCTTTTTAAGATAAGTTTTTTTATCTGAAAATTCAAATCAGCAAATGTAATTGATACTATAAGGCTGTTATAACGAAGTGTCATAATCTGAGAGACAAACAACAGAAATCTATTTTCTTCCAGTTCTGAAAACCAAAAATGCAGCATCAAAATGTCAGCAAGAGTGGTTCTTCTTGAAGGTTCTGATAAGATGGTCTAGTTTAGGGGCCGGGGATTTAGCTCAGTGGTTCCAGCGCCTGTCTCGCAAGCGCAAGGACCCGGGTTCGATCCCCGGTAACCACATACTATACTGGGCGTGGAGACTCACGCCCAGCAGCAACCAGTACCACATACCACAGAGCCGGGCGTGGTGGCTCATGCCTGTAATCCCAGCACTCGGGAGGCAGAGGCAGGAGGACTGCTGTGATGTGAGTTCGAGGCTGAGCTCAGGGCCAGCCTGAACCGCAAAGCGAGACCCTGTCTCAAAAAATCTAAAAAAAAAAAAAAAAAAAAAGATGGTCTAGTTTAGGTTGTACTTGAAGGTTTGTAGATGATTTTCCCCTAAAATCTTTTCACATTATATTCTTTATGTTTGTGTCTATATCCATTTCAAATGTCCAACTTCCCGACTTTTATGTCAATGGCATTGGAGTAAGGCCCACCTTAATGATTTTATTTTAACTAATTCCAACTTCAGTGACCCTCCTTCCAAATTTACAGCCTGCAGCATTGCAGGTTAGAACTTCAACAAAAGAATTATTAAGAGACACTATTCAACACATACCAACAACATCTGAGTTATTCTCTGTAGGGCCTCTAGGGATAGCTATCTCTTGGACTGTTTTCTCCTGATGCATATAGATGAAAATTCTTGGCATTGATGGAATCAACAAGCTAGGGTATTTTGATTATTCTGAAGGAACTGGAATAGGCAGCCCTGCAATGTCACAGAGTGAATCATCTCAGGTATGAACTATCCAGCTGTCTACCAAGCATCTTTCTCTACTCTTGAGAATTTTCTGTGTGGTAAGGGCACAAGGGACAGGTGGCTATTGGTATAAAAAAATTAGTGAGTTTTGAAAAGGCAGTATGTGAAGATATATTATTCCAGAGGACTATGAAAAGAACATCATGGAGTTGAGGACTGGTGAATTTCAAAGGAATATCAAGGATATTGATATTAAAAATGTAAAACAATTGATATAAAACAAAATAAGCCTCAGCCATGTTTATGTATGAGTACTGAAATGAATCAGAGTGGAGTTGATCCAAATATTTCAGGCATCATCGCAATATATTTGGATACAGGTGAATGAATCCAAGTATTGATCTTTAAAATAGTTAATTGCTTCTTTTAAACTGGCATGGAATTTTATTGGCTGAAATAGGAAGGGCTTTATTGAACTTGGGTCCTGTTGCCCATTAGATCTTTTACATCAAAATAAGGGCAGAGTTTATTTTGCATGATTTTGAGGAATAAAGGTAAACAAATGTAATGGCCTTATGAAAGATATTTTTTTAAATAACCATCAGTGTTTCATATTCTGGAAATCATTCTTTGTATTTAATGACTTCTGAAACCCTTGACTGCTTTATAAAGTCACATCTTGGTCTCAAATATAAAGCAATATATTACAGAGGAATGATTTTTTGAATACCAGGGAGAAAATGAAAATTTCAGTCCCAGCTCTGTTTTATGGTCTTGGGAAGTCACATGAGAGTTCTTTCTCTTTCTCAGTAAACTAAAGGTTATGTCAAAGGATGGCATGCAATTTCCCATCCAACTCTGTTGTGCTATAATCCTCACATATCTGTATCCACTACAGTATTTTTGCTGAAATGCAAAATACCTCAATATAAAAGATGACATTTTGGACCAAGGGGGTTAGCTTAGTGGTTCTGGCGCCTGTCTTGCAAGCACAAGGGCCCGGGTTCGATTCCCCAGTAACCACATACAATACTGGGCGTGAAGACTCATGCCCAGCAGCAATCAGTACCACATACCACAGTGCCAGGCATGGTGGCTCACACCTGTAAACCCAGCAATCAGGAGGCAGAGACAGAAGGATTGCTGTGATGTGAATTGGAGGCTGAGCTCAGGCCAGCCTGAACTACAAAGTGAGACCCTGTCTCAAAAAAAAAAAAAAAAAAAAAAAGACATTTTGCTGGTTATGAGACATGAAAAAACATTCTCATAAGCTTTCTAATTTGATTATTTTATATTATACTTTTTAAAATGCACCTATATAAATGCTACATGTTTTTAAGTAGTTTTTGTTTTTTATTCCAAAATACTGAATTATCTGTTATATCAACATTACCATAATACAAGTAGAACCTGTACAATTTATTTTACTTAAATCTTGGAGGAATTTCCTTGTTGACAAGGTGAATTTGTGTTGGACATGTGTTCACTGCTTTGGTTACGTTAAGGCTTTACAATGGGTCTGGTGCAATGAATTTTCTTACCTGTCTAATTACCTTTATGATATTATATAATTGAGCTGTAACTAATTTTAATGCTATTAACAAAATTTCAACTTGACCCCAAAATTTTAATACTGGCAGCATGGTACATGGAATGTAAATAAACTCAGCTCACATTTCAGGTATATTTTGTAACATATGGAGTAATGAAGTATTCAATATAAAACAAGATTTATAAATCTAACTTTTTAAATAAAGATGGGCCTTGTATTGATTAGTTAATGGGCAGGTTTAAATTTGATATATAATATTTAAATCAAAATTAAAATTTTACATTTTAACTCCTGAAAAAATTCATTCTATTACTGTATATCTTATTTATCTGACAACCTAAATATTTCATACTGTATTCTTTGTTACCTAAAATGACATCCATTGACTTCTTGAAAATGGGAATCTATTTTCATTTCTCAATATGTGCCTTTTATATTCCCTGTTTGTTTTAGCTGCCTTAAAAATACATTGTCATATTTTAAAATAATTATTTTTAATTAATTGATTTTACTGGTACATTTTATATATACATCATAACCACAATTGACATTAAAAATTTGTACCAGGGCCAGAGATTTAGCTCAGTGGTTCCAGCGCCTGTCTTGCAAGCACAAGGGCCCGGGTTCAATCCCTGGTAACCACATACAATATTGGGCGTGGAGACTCACCCCAGCAGCAAGCAGTACCACATACCACAGTGCCAGGCGTGGTGGCTCACGCCTGTCCTCCCAGCACTTGGGAGGCAGAGGCAGGAGGATTGCTGTGATGTGAGTTGGAGGCTGAACTCAAGGCCAGCCTGAACTACAAAGTGAGACCCTATCTCAGAAAAACAAAAACAAAAACAAAACAAATAAAAAAAATTTTGTACCAGTATATGACATGATTTAATGCTCATTTTTTTCCATTCCCCTGCCCACCCTACAAACCCCCAGCTTCTATATACATAAGCTTTCTTTCCTTTTTTTACTATCACATTCTCCCCACACACAACATATACACCTATCCCCTTTTACCATTCTGAATATTTTTTTGTTTCACAGTATCTATCATATATTTTTTAAGTCATTTATACCTTCAGTTTCTCATACCAGAGAAAAAGGATGATATTTACACATCTGTGACTATTTATTTCACTTATAAGTATGTCCTTAATATACATCCATTTGAGTAAAAATGACTCAAAACATATCATTATTTATGGCAGAGTAATATTCCATTCTATAAAAGAACCACACCTTCTTTATCCAGTCTCCAACTGATGGCCATTTGGATTGTTTCCAAGATTTAGCAATCACAAACTGAGCTGCTATGAACGTGGGTGCACAAATGTTGTTGTGGTATGAATCTTTTAATTCTATTTTTTTGTTTTTGTTTTTGTTTGAGACAGAATCTTGCTTTGTTGTTCAGGCTGGCCTTGAGCTCACCATGTATCCCAAGCAAACCTTGAAGTCACAGCAATCCTCCTGCCTCTGCCTCCCAATGTGAGCCACAACTCCCGGCATTGTGATATGTAGTACTGAGTGCTGGTGGGAGTGAGTCACCACACCCGGCATTGCTGTATGTGGTTACTGGGGATCAAACCCCGGCCCTTGCACTTGCAAGGCGGCTCCAAAAGCATTGAGCTAAATCCCCAGCCCTCTTTTCTTTCATATTTATACTTACCAGGGGAATAGCAGGATCAGATGGGACCTCTAATCCAAAATTTTTGAGTAATCTCCACAGTGCTCTCCACAGTGGTTGCACCAGTCTACCTTCCACAACAATAGCAGAGAAGGGTTCCTTTCTCCCCACAGCCTCACCAGAATTCATTCCTGGTTAATTTTGTGAGAGCAGCAATTCTTTGTGGAGTGAAGTAGAATTTCAGTGTTGTTTTCATCTGCATCTCTCGAATGACTAGTGATATTGAACATTTCTTCATATATTTCTTAGCTACTTTTACTTCTTCCTTTGAAAATATCTGTTCATTTCAGATGCCCATTTTTTAATTAAGTCATTAAATTTGGGGGGCTGAGGGTTTTTTGTTTATTTGTTTTGTTTTGTTTTTAGCTCTTTGTATAGTTTAAATAGTAGCCCTTTGTCTGAGAAACTGCTGGTAATTTTTTCCCCCAATTTGTTGGTTAGCTCTTTGCTGTGCTGGTGGTTTCCTTTGCTGTGCAAAAGCTTTTTAATAAGATGAGATATTCTGATCTCTTTTAATAAGATGTTGATTCATTCTGCTAGTTCTCCTGGTATAGAGGGTTTGTTCATGAAGTCTTTCCTTAAGCCAATGTCTTCAAGAGCTCTACCCAACCTGTTTTCCAGCAGGCTTAGTGTTTCTGTTTTAATATTTAGGTCTCTAATCCACTTTGATTTTAGTTTAGCACAAGTTGAAGGAGACACATCTAACTTTAGTCTTTGGCAGGTTAAAGCCCAGTTTTTCTAGCACCATTTATTAAAGAGGCTATCTTTCCTCCATTGAGGATATTTGGCTCCTTTGTTAAAGATGAGGTGGCATATTGTGTCTGAAGTTGATTCTGGATCTTCTCATTTTGACCCCTTTGTCATTGCTTATATTGGTTAAATTTCTTACCTGTTGTCTGGGCAATATTATTGCAAGTTTCTTTCTCTCTAGTATTTGGAACACTTAGGAGACGATTAATTTCTGGGTTTCCTCCTTTGATCTGTAATGACCCTTAAGTAATCTCAGTTTACTGGCTGTGCTCAGCAGTATTCCTTCACTCATCCAGTGTTTTTTCAACGTGGTGGACTAGGCTGAGGAACGCACTGAGGGCCTCTGTCTAGGTTCTAGTGCCACTGTTGCACTTACTCACAGTCCACGGAGAAGGTGGTGTCTCTGGAGGCTCTACCACATGTAACAGTCAGGTCCATTTTGGCCAGATTTGAGGGTCTTATGGTCACACTTCAGTCTATTTCAGCAGGCTCTGGTCTATTTACCCAGACCTCTGGTGCAGTCCACGATCCAGGGAAGTGCATGACAGCAGACACAATGGAGCAGATGAATCTTCTTGCCAGCATCCACCACAGGGACCCGCCTGGTCCTGCTTGGCTGGTCTATTTCCCCAGGCCTCTGGCGCGGTCCACTATTCAGGGAAGTGCAGGACTGGGCAGCGGAGACAATCTAAAATGATTCTTTAATTAGATTTTATTTATCAAATATTTTACCCAAGCCAAGTTTACCACAACTACATGTACATAATTCATTTTTATTTATAGGATTTTTAAACAAAATGTAATCTATGCAACTTGCAATGTCATAACAGGCAATGATAAGTGAGGATATCACTGTCTTTGTTTTGGTACAAGCTCCCCCTGCTCTCTGTTCCCACACATCCCCTTTATAAAACATTAACCCAGTGTGTGCACTTCTTTTTTCCTTTTGGAAAAGAACAAGAAATTTTTCCTAATTTCCATTATGCCTCTGAACTTTAAGTTGTGAGCCTGAAGACTAAGGTGTTTGGAGAAATTAGTAGTCAAAATCCATGTGCTTATCTTTTTTCTCACCAGTAAATGATTACTATCATTTTGCCTGTTGTGAGACATCTTCAAATATGTAGCAGTATACACAAATACATAGACTAACGTTGTAGCTGTCATCATTACTGCAGTTGATAGTATTAATCATTTATCAGGATGCCTGATATGGGAAAAACAAATTTTACTAGAAAATAATTCTACCTCATTTTTCCTATGTGTCACAGTGAAATATTTCAGGATGGAGAAATATAGAAAGATTCTTTACCACTTGCATAACATCATATTAGTTAGATTTTGGTCATTATAGTAAGTTAAAAGAGGAAAATGTAATATGGACAGCCTTACTGAGAACCAAGCCAGGACTTTACAGTCCCAAGTACAAGTAGAAAAACAGAAGAATCCAGTTAGAAGAGCCACGCATTCCACAGTACTTATAGACAAATACCTCTTGAAAAGAGCGATGTTATGTATTCATAATGTACCAATAAACATTTGAATTTTTAAAAAATCATTAAAAAAAGAGCAATGAGTGAATGGATCACAGCAACAAGAATCTAAGTTACATGTTGTATTTCAGCTTGGGAACCTGCTCCACTTTTGGCTATAGAGCATGTAGAGCACTAGTCTATATGTAATATAACACCTTCAAAAGCCTTCCACCTACCCATGTTTTACTGTAGACTCAACATTCACCTCCACCAAGAAGTCTTTCCTATCAGGCATATTGACTCAGCCATATATTAGTTACAGTTCTTAAAGAAACAGAATCAATGGACAATATACATATAAATGTGTGAGAAAATTTATTAGGTAGGTTTCCAGGATCTGAGATGGAAAGATCCACAGTGGCAGGATGGGGGATCCACAGTGGCAGTCCACAGTATCCATCTGTGCATTGAAGAGTCAGACGATCCCATCGTTGCTTTGCTCAGGTCAAGAAGATGGAAACTGC
>PVIR01015139.1:0-38888 GCA_004026965.1 Petromus typicus | reverse complement strand
AAAAGAAAAACAGGGGAAGCTTTAGAAAGAAGGACAAAGAGGGATTCTGAGATTCTCAGCACCTAGAACGGAGGCTGCAGGTTCTTCTGGACTCTTTCGCTCTTCTTGATGTGAATTCTCCACTCTGGGTCAAACAAGTTCCAACAGGTTTCTGTTGCTGACACTCAGCAAAATCCTTATTAATTACACACACCCAACCACCTGGAAGGATGGCCGCCCACCTAAACTGAGGGGGTGGCAGCAACAGCAAAAACACTGAGGAGAACTTACTCTCACTTCCAGGAATCTACCTTCCTTGTGAAAGCTCCCTCAGTTTATTTAAGTTCCTCCCACTACAAACTCATCTATTTCAGAATTATTCTCATCATCAAGAAAGAAATGGGTCCCTAGCCATTCTTCATGTGGCAACTCAGATTTTAAAAAGACATTATCTAGACCATTCTGAAGTCCTTCTGCTCTGGTGTTGCTCATCAATTCTGTGAGCCACACAACATAAGTAACAATGTAGATATTGAAGAAATTTGGCATTTAAGAACCCAATTAGGTCTCAGTGGGAGAAAATGTTTCCCAAGATCTTTTCAACCACAAAAGTTCATGATTTAATGTCTCTAAATTGTATTATGCTCAGAAATAATGCCACCCTAATTTAGAAATGCAGCAGTAAGGACCAGTTGCCAGAGAGGTGTTCTTAAAAGAAGCCAGATCACTGTTTCTCTACCTCTTCTACTAATGGACTCCATTATATCACAAAAAAGGCACCGCTGGAATCTAATGAATAAATAAGCAGCACTTGAATGGAATTTGTGTCCATTTTAATTCCAATTAGTTTCCACTAGAAAGCCTTATTTAAATTAAAAGTGGGGAAGCACAGCACTTCAGAATTGCTTGCAAAGTTTCCTGGGCAAGCCAATCCAGTGGTATGACAAACAGAAGAAGTGTATGTTGGATGTAAGAGAAAAGATTTGAGTATGTCAGGGAATGGGGTTAGGTTTCACAGCTGCCAGACTGTTCTAGTGTAATTTCCAGAAGGACATCGAGAGAACTCAGGTTCCTGTGCTGGATTAACTAATGGTCAGCTTGGAACCCAGCTGAACTGAGTCAGCGTGGCTCTGGGCATGGAAGACCCACCTGAGGATTGCTGCCAAAAGCATGAAATGAGAACTAGAGGGGAGGATCATGTGCTGCTGATTATCCCAATGCAAACTTGGCTGTTTTCGGAGGAGGAGGAGCTCAGGTCCTTACTATCACTGGGAATGGCTGCTGTTCTCATGCACAGAGCCCAGATCTTCACCATGAGTGTTTTTTCCTGGCTCCAGCGCAGATTCCACAGCGTGGTGGCACAGATCCTTCACCCACCGGCACAGGCTTTCTAGTTTCCAGTAATAGCCTTTGGGCCCTCTGGGTGCAGATCCTCGATGCAGACTTGCATGGGCACTAGGCCTCTGGCTGGACTCCTGAAGGACACTGCCTTGAGCTCTAGGCCTTTAGCTGGGCTTTTGTGGGACACTGCCGTGAGGTCCAGGCCCTTGGCCTGACTCTTTGGGGCTATAGTGTGGACAGATCTCTTGTACTCCTCTGCATTTGACTTTCTGGGTCAATATTATAAAAATAATTCTATAAATTATATCCTATATTAAATCTAGTCCTTTGCAAACCCTGACTATAACAGTCCCTTGAACTGTGTTTTCCAAATGGAGGGTTAAACTTACTGAGGAGTTATGAGGGTCCAATGGTCAGAAAACTGTTTCTTTAAGAACCAGAAAGTAGAGCTGGGGATTTAGCTCAGTGGTTCTCGGCACCTGTCTTGCAAGCGCAAGGGCCTGGGTTCGATTTCCTGGTAACCACATATAATCCTGGGTGTGGAGACTCACACCCAGCAGCAATCAGTACCACATACCACAGTGCCGGGCGTGGTAGCTCACGCCTGTAATCCCAGCACTCGGGAGGCAGAGGCAGGAGGATTGCTGTGATGTGAGTTTGAGGCTGAGCTCAGGGCCAGCCTGAACTACAAAGTGAGACCCTGTCTCAAAAAAAAAAAAGAACCAGAAAGTAAATATGTCAGGCACTGCACAGCCAAGTCATCCATCCTCACTACTCATCTTTGCTACTGCAACATAAAAGCAACCATAAGCAACCCCAAAATAAATGGAGGGACGAAGTTCCAATAAAACTTTATTCACACGATAGGCAATTGGTCACAAGACACTAGACCAGCCTTTTTAAAACAACAAAGTAGAAAAGAATAGAGAACATCCACTGCAAGTGGTGAAAATAAGTAATATTTCATAAAACTTCCTGTTATATATGTAAATTGAGTCAATATGTATTCCTTAGAGTAAATTCAAATCAAAAGCCACCATAGGGCCGGGGATATAGCTCAGTGGTTCCGGCGCCTGTCTTGCAAGCACAAGGACCAGGGTTAGATCCCGGCAACCACATAACAATACTGGGCGTGGAGACTCACCCCAGCAGCAATCAGTGCCACATACCACAGTGCCGGGTTTGGTGGCTCACACCTGTAATCCCAGCACTCAGGAGAAGAGGCAGGAGGTTTGCTGTGATGTGAGTTTGAGGCTGAGCTCAGGGCCAGCCTGAACCACAAAGCGAGACCCTGTCTCAAAAAACCTTAAAAAAAAAAAGCCACCATATTATTACAAGCAGCTATATTAGATAGAAATAAATATACAGTCAGAGAGGGACTGGACTTTTTAGAAAGTTAGCAGAAAAAGGACATCAGACTTGTGGCTAGAAGCACCTCCAAAGAAAAGCAGGTCCAAGACAAAGATGCAATGGCCAGGCTGACATGCCTACTAAAGGGTAAACAAAAAACAAGATTATACTGTAGTAAGTACCACTTGGCATCAGTCATTCAGGCAGGTGGGTGACCAGAGCCTTAGACCCATCCCTTCTCAAGAATGCCTTTCTTCTTTCCATGTACCCTTGCTCATGACTCATTTCCCTACTGGATCAATATTAGCTAAGTGACCATACTTATAATCCTATAGGTTGATGGCAGCTTGACCCATGTTGTACCCATATTGTGACTTTGTTGTAAAAATTACTCCCGACAAAAAGCCTTGGTGGCAATCTATCTACTCTTAGGACCCCTCCTTGTCACTTAGATGCTATCTCTCAATATACCCTTCCTACTCTTAACCTTCACTGTTCTCTGGCATTCTTCTATATTTGTGGGACAAGCACTTGACATATCTGTCATCTAGCAGGTTGGGGTCATGTCTCTCCTATATCAATATTAGAAGAGGAAAAAATAGTTGACAGTTATAGTGAAACTGGTAAGAATTTGAATGATCTCAATACTTTCTGAAAAAGGGAAAGGGCAGAGAAAATGAGAAGCACTTGGATCTAATATACATCTTTCAAGGATATTAGTAATCTAAACTGCTCTTCTAGAGGATCCTGAAATTTCTTTAAGTTATTCAAATATCTGATATGTGTTTCAGTTGTTGCACAGCAGATCTGCCCAGGTTTCAGTAGCTTAAAATAATCATGCATCATTCGTGCAGGTGTACAGGTCTGACAGGTGTTTCAGGTGATCCAGGGTAGGCCGAGCTGATCTAGACCAGACATGCTCAGGAAGACAGTGAGTGACTGATGGGTCAGAAGGAGTGTGGATGGTAGAGAATGGAATCAGCTGACAGAGGCTGTCTTGCCCACCCCCTCCCCCACCCCAGGCATGTTCTCTCAATGTCAGTGGGGGCGGAGACAGCGAATCGGTTGGGAAAAAAACGGCAATGAGAAGCACAAAAGCACTCTAAAAAGCTGCCTAAACACAGCACTTGCTAACAGGCCAATGACCACAGCTAGCCACATGACCAATTCCAGTGTGGGGAATGGGCAAGGAAGAACTGAAAGAAACAGAACAGCGATACAGAGAAGCCATTACTCAGCCATTATTGTGATCAATCTGACACAGACAGTATTTACTCTTTATTGTCATTTTGGCAGAAGCAGAAAAATTTTACATTATTTTCAAGTTTTCATTTCTTTTTTTTAAATTTTCACTTCTGAGGCAGCAGAGAAGAGTGAAAAGAATGTAGGATTCTGAACCCTGGCTATGCTGTGTGTCTTGTGTGACCTTGGACAAATTTCCTTTGCACCTCAGCTTCCTCACAGCAGTAACAGGGTTAGAGCTACATAACTGGGAACAAGCGGAGTACTTAGCTAATGTTTGGACTCAGCACAGCTCAAACCTTAGTCAGATACCAAGGTACTTTGCAAATTGTGGGAAAATGTTGAAAAAGACTGGGACAGGAAAACAGTAAAATTTCCCTAATAGTTAATGTCCTTTACAAAAGAGAATGATTATTTTCATTAAGCATAAAGAAATCTTTCCTTTCAAAGAAAAATGGCTCCGGATGATGTCCCTCTCTTAATTCCTGGAACGTGTGATTCTGTCCCCTTACAAAGTAGATGTAATCAAATCAAGAGCCTTAAAATGGGGAAACTTCTGGATTATCCCAGCTGGTGTCTAATCACGCAGATTTATAAACGCAGAGAATTTCTAGCTTTGTCCAGAGAACTGAGCAGAAGACTCAGCTCATCCTTGCTGGGATTAGGAGGAGGAGACCTGAGCCTAGGAACCAGGCAGGCTCCAGAAGCTGGCAGAAGGAAGCAGCTGGAGTCTCCCCTAGAGTTCCCAGGAGGAACAGGCACCTTGACTTTGGCCAGTGACATTCACATTAGACCTCCACCTACAGAATCAAAAGAGTAAGGGAATACTGCTTTCAACTTCTAAGTCTGTGGTTGAAGGATGATGTGATCTTATATTTCATCTACAGGCTAACAAAGAAGAAACAGAAAAGCCTCCCTTGATGCTAGTGGTTTGAGAAGAACTTCCAGAAGCTGGAGAATACTAACTATGTGGAATCAAAACTAGGAAGCTATATCTGATTCAGGGTAAAGAAGCATGACAGAAATAGCAACTGACTGTGACTTTATAGAAAGAATAATATCATTATCCTCATTGTCCAAGTATCTCCTACCTAGGGCTCCAGCGCAGTATGGTGGGGGGAAAGGCCATCTTAAAATCCCTCCACATAAATTCCCTGGCTGTTCCAGTTCTGAATTCCAACTCTTTATTACTTACATCTTTTTTGTTGTTTTATTTTGTAGATAAATGAATAAAAAGTAATAACCTTGGGTGGGATGTGTATTTGCACACAGGGCATCAATTTGTGACTTTTCAAAGCCCAAAAATTACACTTACTGTCAGGGTGAAAAAATATCTACAAAAGTCTGCCAACTTACTTATACACAGAATTCCAAATAGGCACAAAGACCAAATAAGACTTCAAAGTTAAGGGCACATCTAGTAACATTCCTAAGGATAGAGTAAAGCTAGAAATGTAAGTGTGCTGAGCCCAGCCACAGAAGCACACTAGGTGAACCCTGTGTACTAGAGAAACTGAGAGATAATCAATGGGCAGATGAGAACTGAGAGCCCACAACAGAGGACCAGCCCATAAGATGACAGCCAACAGGCCACAGAGGCCTCACCTGCCACAGCCGGAGTTCATTCAGGGGCCTGTTAGCCATGCGCATCAGTGGATCCTGGGATGCCAGTGTGCCAAACCCTAGGCCAGGTCCAGTCTCCACCTGCCAGAGCTCCAAGCTCCAGGCTGCATCTTGGGGCCAGATTTTCTTTTAAAACAAGTGGCTAGGGAACAATTTGCCCTTACAGTTCTACATTAGAATTGCAAATAAGGAATGGTGAATCTATAGAAGAAAGGTGATCATTACCCTAGAGAATGACGTTTGCTCACACAAAATACCGCAGTGAAGACTCACCACCTGACAAGGTCACCTTTATATTTGGCCAGCACAACAGTTAAAAATCAGATAAAGGGAATGGGGGAGGATCATTCTGGGTGGAGACTAGAATTTCGGTGAAAGAGGACAGCATTCTCGGGGACAGAAGAACTTGACGCTGGGTTTGTAATGGTCTTAAACAGGACTTCTGACCCGTGATGACACCTCTTGGGAGGAGACAGAGGAAAGCTCTCCTTTTGCTCTGTGCCCCCAATTTGGTGCTACTTCTGGCTTGCTAAAAAATTACAAACAAAGGAAGGAAATCTATGCAATATAAATACTAAGACAGGTGCCAAAGACAGAAAGATCAGACTAGCAGAAAGCACCACACAATAATTCCCTGAATGAGACCTGTAAGGGAAAGAATTGGTCATGTAGGAAACTCATCTACATGAACATCAGCAAACAAGAAAACCAAGAGGAAAATAACAGATTTTTTTAAAGCAGCTACAAGTAGACTGATATCAAATCCCCTTATCCTTTAATGTAGCTGTTTCACAGGTGAGCACAGAGGGAGGGTGGAAACAGGATTTGGCTGCCTCCTGGTAATACCTCATTCCTAGGACACTGTGCCACTGAATGACAGAATTCCAGGAGTCTCATCAACCTCTGCTCTTTTGATCTGTTTCCCAAGGAAAATAACAGATCTCAGGGGGAAAAAAAGAAAAAAAAAAAAACTACAGGAAAACAGATTATTCCTAGACTGAGTCAGGATCAAGACTTTTCATTTTTAAACATCTGATGGTTAACAGTCACCAAGGTAAGCACTGCCCTGTCTGCTAATGGGAGTCCACCCACAAGGGCAAAACACCCTGAATGCTTCCTCTCTCATTGAATAAAATAATTTTATTTAATTTCCTTATTCTATACCCCTTTGCCTGGTGTAGGATCAGTCAACAGGAGGAATAAGCAGATTTTGGAGTTCATTCAATACCCTCTTAATCTCCCATATAAGAACCAAAGCCCGAACTGGTCGTATGGGTTGACTCAATGTGCAGCTCATCTGTATCTGTCTTTATAGCCAAACTCGTCTCTTTGGTGCAAGTACTGACCAGGCCTAGACTCGAGCCCCTGGAGCACTAAGGTGCAGTTTATTAAGCAAAAACCTTCAGAGTGCACAGCAGGTGAGCCAACATGCCTGATGCAAATGTGGGTGCAAGGAAGGAAAAACAGGAAAGTAAATGGTGCTCGCTGGTACACTCTATAGGAAAATCTACCAAATCAGTGGTCTTGGGAGTCAGAGGAATGTCTGGCAGAGATTCTGCTCTATCTCTATGGTTCCCCACACCATGGAGATGATGTCCCAGACAACCTTGACAGGGCGTAAAGGAACAGTCAATCTGTCTCTACCATTTCACCCCATGCTCCTCATCATGGAAATCAACGCTGAGCGGAGCCAGGAGTCTGAAGACACGTGCCCAGAATTACAAGAGTGAAAAAAAAAAAATGTGGGCAAGATTATGCTCTCCAGACATCAAACTTTACCGATGAGGAGAGAAAGACCATCTATCTCATTAATGGGACAAAACTTGCTTTGATGATCCCAGGCAGGGATGGGGAACAGAACCGGCCACACCCATCTGCTCCCTACCACTGACACCAGGAAGGCGCCGGGCTCTAAGAAGGGACATACACCACATGACCAACAAATCCTCTTCCTGGAATACATCCTGGTGGGCACACGTCTGTTATCTGTATGTTATCCAATGTTCCCACAGGCCCAAGGGTCAGAAACGAAGCTCAAGCTTTGCCACTGCTGCCAGCTGATGAAACTGAGCAAGTCCTTCACTCTTAAGAAAGAAAACTGACCCAGGCAGATCTCCCCACTGGCCCTTCAAAACTCCAAGAATCTAAGACTCTACTGCCATGGGTTGGGAAGAAGGTCCTGCCTAGCACAGGGCAATCTTATGGCCTGAAGAGGGCACAAGGGCAGTTAACATGGATCTGGGTTCACATCCTCACTGTGCTGGCTACTTGGCTGGCCAGCCAAGTTTTTCATGACTTCTCAAGGTTCTCCCCATTAAATATATTGGGAATAACACTACTGTCATCAGAAAGAAACAAAAAAGTATGAGAGAATCGTGTGGAACAATGTCAGTTATAGAAGATTCATTTTCAATGCATCAGGAATAACATTATTGCCATCAGAAAGAAATGAAAAGTATGAAAGAATTGTGTGGAATAATGTCAGTTATGGAAAATAATTTTCATTGCATCACTCCCATTTTCTTGCCCACCTGTTCCTGACATTTCTCCACCAAGATATACAAGCTCTGTGACAATCACCAAATAACACACTCTCATGGGGGAAACAGTGATGGAAAGGAGCCAAAAGTATTAGAGAGAAGATATGTATGTTTGTGTGCGATATGTACTGTCAGGCATTGCAATGGACTTACAGACATCTATCCTGCCCTGCCCTGCAGGATCAGCTACAAGGATTATTGCACAAGGATTATTACGGACATCTGCCCTGCCCTACGGGATCTTCAACTACAGAGATTATTGCAGATGCTTGCCCTGCGTTATGCATGCTAGGATTTTGGGTGTCAAGGCTTAGTACCAAATAAATGTGCAGTGAGCTTCAGTAACTGGCCTTCTGCTGCTGCCCAAAGTGTGAGAGTCAAACCCAGGCTCAGCCTTTTTCTCAAGGTTCCAATATTGTTGTTTGTTAATCTTTTTGCTGTGGGACTCATGGGGGACTAGAGCTTGCCATGAGGGTTCTGGCTGTGTCTTCTTCCCATCTCCCACAATGTACAAAAAGCATTTTACATCATCATGACGGGACCTAACAATTTTCCACAGAAGTCTAATTATAAGCAGTGCATAGTAGAATAGGGGAGGTCTCTGTTCCCCTAAAGAGCCCCCCAAAATCACACAGGGAGGCAGAGAAGTTAGCCTGTTGCTCTTTTAGGATGATCTTGCAGGGCTAACTTCTAAAGTAAATCTATTACATTTTGGCTGGAAACATAGCACTTGGGGCAATGGCCACAGATACACCTTAGACATCCCAGCAGGTGTGAATACAGGCCTGGCAGTAGAGAAGACAAAGAGACGGCGCTGGTTTATAAGAACTTCTCACACCAACCCTAAACGCAACAGTTCCTACCTCTTGCCTATCCAGATTTTTAAGGCTATACCATAAGCCCCCATTGGAAGACCTGTTCTCAAACCTTGAATGTTTAGACAAGAGACCTGGAGGAGCAGGGGGTTCCAAGAAATAAAGAGATTCTCCCAACTTCTCCTCTGACTTCCAGAACTAGCAAAGTCAGGCAAGAAACTGTGACAATGAAATAAACCAGCATAAGACAGCCAAATTAGCCAAACACACAGCTCACGTCCCGACCTTCCCAGCTTCCACACAGTTCGTGTGTCAGGGCTCCCAGGATCCTGCTGGCAGCTTTCCAAGAGCTATCGGTCTGTGTTAACAGGCTGAAGGAGGAGACCAGGCAAATTAAAAGTAAGAAAGTAATTCGGAGGAAGGACATCTCCATATGCAGCAGCAGCAGCAGCAGCACAATACATGGCAAATGCTAGACAAATGCTCCCTGAGTTCACCTGCAGCCTGCTTCAGTCACAATAGCACTCAGGTTAGCAACAGGGACACAGGATGTAAAGAAGGAGGTGTAGAGCAATGGTTTACATCAGAACCTCAAAACTTTAAGAGTTAGGGAGGACTTTACTCAGTTTCAAACAGAAACATAAAAGTATATCCATTCTTTTTGGCTATTAAGAGTGTTTCATACATCAAAGCGCATATTAACTTTAAAGGCAGCCTGGTAAAACTTGCACTGACAAGTCCCAATGGTTATACATTTCTCAACCAAACCTCAACTGTCACCTACACAGCAACCCCTAACCCACTAAAATTATTTCCCCGTGTGTGTGTGCGCGCGCGCGCGCGTGTGTGTGTGTGTGTGTGTGTGTGAGAGAGAGAGAGAGAGAGAGAGGGAGAAGGAGGAAGAGGGACAGAGAAAGAGGGATGGAGAGGGAGAGAGGGAGAGGAGACTGAAGACTGAATCCTAGGCTTCCACAATGAACAACATCTCCAGATCTTTTTGCTTTTGAGAGAATCTTTTTTTTTTCTTTTTCTTTTTTTTTTTTTTTTGAGACAGGGTCTCACTTTGTAGTTCAGGCCGGCCCTGAGCTCAGCCTCAAACTCACACCACAGCAATCCTCCTGCCTCTGCCTCCCGAGTGTTGGGATTACAGGCGTGAGCCACCACGCCCGGCACTGTGGTATGTGGTACTGGTTGCTGCTGGGCGAGTCTCCATGCCTAGTATATGGTTACCAGGGGATCGAACCCGGATCCTTGAGCTTGCAAGACAGGTGGCGGAACCACTGAGCTAAATCCTCGGCCCTTGAGATAGCGTCTTATTAAAGCACCAAGTTGTACAAGCTGGGCTCAAACTCACGATCCTCCTGCCTCAGCCTCTCAGAGTGCTAGGACTTGAGGTGTGCCATTGTGGCTGGCTTCCTCCCCTTTTTTGCATACCTAGATTCTAGAACATATATACCTTCCTTCAGTGAAAACTTCCTGCTCACCTGGCTCCAGACCCGCCCCTAAACTTTGACAATCAGTACAGCAACCTTCCCAGAAAAAGCTACCTACTTTCTTATAATTAACACCACAGAATGTCGTCCCTGACCATCCCTGACCATCCCTCCCCATCCCTCCCCATCCCTCCTGGAGACAGGAGGCTAAGACACACAGGAAAAGGAAAGAAAAAGAGTCCCTGACTCCTTTGAAGGAGCAGGACCACTTGTCTGTTCTGTGGATGACCACAGAGGAAGAAAGGGCACAAACTGTGCTATCCAGGTCTTCCCGATGACTGCCCTGTGCAATTTTCCAATTCTCTCTGCATGGCATATCGGTCACTACCTGCCTGTCCCCTGCCAACACTGTTGAGGGGTAGCTCTGCAGTGATTTGTAGCCAGGAGCATGTGAAACATTAGGAAAACTCGTGTCAGATGTCACAGTGATAACTAGAAGGAATCCTGGGCAGCCACACTCCTCAGGGGAGGAGCCAAAGGCCTCCACTTGGCTAAGATCACAGGGGAACTCTGGCATTTCAACGCTTTTGGAGGCCAGCTGGGCAGAAGGCTGGTGGTTATTTATAAACTGAGAAAGCTGAATGGGAAGGGAGAAAATCTGAATTCCGATGATCTCTCTGGTCCTTTCCAGCTAGCAGATTCTCCCAAGAACACTGCATATGCACATACATATGCACATGCTTCCTTATAAAAATGTACACCGATGTACAAATATATATCGACGCATACAGTATTCACACTTCCCAACACAAAGCACTGGAAATGCACACTGTTAAGATCAAACGGCGCACGAACAGCTTGGCACAGCTGCAACTGGGGCACACAGAGACTCCTGACAGAAGTGGGCAGGGCCTCTGCGCCTCCAGATTCAGCACATCACCTGAAAACCCACTGGTGGCCCTGTGGCAGGTGCAGACGTGTGAAATCCCCAAACTGCAGTACCTCCTCCCAGTGACTCAGTCCCAAGCGTCTCAGAATCAGGACAAGGAAGGAAAGGAAAAAAAATGACCAAGGTCCATGCCCAGCCACGTAGTGCTGCCACAGACAGCTCCTAGGAAGAGCAACTTCCTTCCCTTCTCTCTGTCCCTAAAAAAGGGTAAAAGGTCACCCTGTGTTCTGACTTCCTTCACTCCGATTCTCAGACTTCTCCACTTCAAACCGACTGTACAGACATTAAGCTGACAACTGAAGAAAACTAGAAAGACATACAGAAAGCAGGCAGAGATCTGTTCTGATCCTAATGCCATCAAAAAAACTTTGTGTTCTCAATCAGCCTTGAACATTAACAACAAAATAATTTATAAGAGGGAGAGGGTGAAGATTCATTTACAAAAACTGATCTGCAGTTCACTGTTTTCAGTGATTTTCTTGGATCATCCAAGGAATTCTGGCCCACCAAACATCAAGGCTCACCATGTGGAGGATACATTCGCCAACGTGGGGGGAAAAAACAACCGAGGGGCTCAGTCCTGAAAATAAATAGGATTTCAGTTTAATGCACTTGCTGTCCCAGACGCATCTCATCAGAACGTGAGCCTATCTCTGACGCCTGATCACGGCGCGCGCTTACAGGTACGATGCCCAAGGACCACAGAAGCCCACGAACCTCGCTTTGCCTCTTCCCAACTTCACAGGTCCGCAGAACCCACGCTTCCCTGACGGGGTGGCCGGGACCAGGTGCACACAGCGGCGTCCGCCCTGCGGCAGGGCTGACCAGAGCCCTCGACTCGGGAAGCGCCGAAACCACACGCCCCGCCTGGTCCTCGCAGTCCTGAGGCGCTCTGAGGTGCTCGGGTCGCTTCTGGACAACGCGAGCGCCACCTCTCCCGTCTTTGGCGAGGTGGGTACGAGACCGCGGCTTTGTGTGCAAAGCGAGTGCGCGCGCGAACGTTCTCGGGCTCACACACCCCCTTCAGCCAGCCCGCTCGCTGCCCGGGCCACGCGCGCTACGGGGCCACCGCGAGCGGGTCCACGGGCCAACGGCCGGGCCGCCAGCGGGTCCACTGGCCAACGGCCGCGCGCCAGGCCTCTCCTCCGGGTCTCAGGGAGCGAGGACTAGGTTCCACGCCCCCGTTCCCGGCAGCGGGAGTGGCCAGGGAGAGCAGCGCCCGGTGCCCCGTACAGGCCGGGCAGGAGCCGGGGTCGCAGAAGGTCAAAGCGCGGACGCGGGGAAGCGGCCCTCGCCACGCACCACCCCGCCCCCAACTTCGCGAGCCGCGGGCTCGGAGGGGCCCGGGCGGCCGCGAGTCGGCAGGAAGTTCCCAGGACCGCACTGAGCATGCTCTCGGGACTTGCGCGGGTGTGGGCTCTTCGCTCCCGCAGCCTCTGCGACCCGCGGCTCCGCGGAGCGCGCGGCGGGGATCTCGATGCAGCGGGGGGCCCGAGGGGCCCTCACGGCCCGACCGCAAGCGCTCGCCCGCTCCTCCCTCGTCCCCCGGGACCCGGGCCAGCCTCCCTCGCTCTCCTTCCTCACTGGCCTGTGGCCGACCCCGCCGTGCGCGCCCGGGTCGCTGGGACCCCAGCCTGGCCCACGCCCGCAGCGTGACCCCACTGGGCTTCTCTGCCAATCCCAGCCGCTCGCCTAGAGCCCGCGCCCCGGAGCCTCCTCTGGACAGAACCTCAGCGAGCCCGCGCGACCCCTCGACCCGGGGCCTGAAGGTCTTCAGCCTCCCCCGGGGGTTGCCCGGACAGGTGGGAAGTCTCCAGGCGCGCCCCCGTCCGCATGCCGGCTCCCGCAGGGCGGGCCGGCAGCCCGGAGGTCGGCGCGCGAAAGCCCCGGCCGTTCGCCTGGGTGCGGGTTCTTCGGCCGGCCCGCGCCCCTCGCGGGCCCCTGGGCGCGCATCTTCCGCGGGGATGGCGAGCTACGGCGCGATCGCCCCGACCCAGCAGCTCTTACCTCCTCGGCAGGCAGCAGCAGCCGGGATCGCCCGCCGGCCGCCGTGCCGCGGAGCCCGAGGCGCGGCCGGGCGCGGGGTGGCGGCGCCCCGAGCCTGCGGCGCGGCTACCTGGCCGGATCGCGCCCGGGGCCGCCGCGGGAGCCGCAGGGCCGCCGCCGAGCGGGCCGCGGCAGGGACGGTCTGCAAACTCCCAGCCCTAGTCGGGCCGCGCGCTGCGCGTCCACACACGGCCGGAACGCAGCAGGAACGTTCCTCCCCGGTCCTGCAGACGTGGGCGGGGGTCTACTCGCAATTCCTGCCAGTCTACTCCTGACCGACCTCTCCAACTTCTCTCGGCTTCTGAGCCGCGGCTGCCGGAGGCAGGGATTCCGGCCGGGGAGGTTCAGCAAACTCCCCGCCCTCCCCGGCGCAGCTCTCAGCCAATTGGGAGCGCTCCAGCTTCGCAGGGGCTGTCTGCAAACTCTCAACCACGTAGAGGAAGACTTCTCCAGTCTCTCAATTCCGCAGCCCGAGGGGAGATCCAGCGAGCCTGACTGATCGAATCGCGGCCATAACTAACATTCTAACGAGGGCAGCGGTTATGTACAACTACTGATAGGACGATCCATCCTCCAGAGTAGTGCAGCCTGGGCCTCTAGCGAGCAGTGAGAGGGGAATTGTGGACTCAAATGTGTAGGGGTGCGAGTCACTGTAGTAAATGCCGCGGGGCTCAGTTTCCTCGTTTGCACAATGGATTATTCTTGATATAAGTATAATCGGCCAGGCTCGTTCCTGCCTGACATTTCTGTGACTGAGCAATCCACTCAGCCATCTTAAATTCAGCTGCTTTATGAGTATAATCAAGGTCTCTTCACGATATTATTGTAAAGATGAAGTATTTGTGAAGTATTCAGCAATACCTGGCACATAGTTGGTGCACAATAAATGAACTTGATTCTTTTCTCGGCCCAGCTCCCCGCCCCTGGATTTTATGAACACTCTGGATGTGCTAGCTGAACACTGTACTGTTGTAAGTGCAGAAAGAAATGAAACACGCCCCATGCCCTGAAGGCACCACCACCAAGAACATTGAGTGGTATGAAATATTAAATCCAATCAAGCCTGGAAAGAGAACGCCATACTTTTACGCCGCTAAATATTATATGCATTTGTTAAGTACTATCTAGAATAGAGAGGATAAATGACAATGTTCACAACCACAGCCGGTTCCAGGTCCTGTAACAATCTCTACATCTTGGTTACAGCATGAGGGTTTATGTTTGGGCTTCCTGGATCTTCCTTGCAGGGTTTCTCCACGGTCCTCCCTTCTTTATTGGACCAAAATCCCCCCCCCCCCCCGCTGTCTATCCTCTCCACCAGAAGCTTTTAAAAACTGAGGATCATGAAAATTTTAAACTCTTGAAATAATTTAGTTTATCTTCCACATTTTGTAATTGAGCTCTCAGGACTGAAGGCCCTCGTTGATTCCAGGACGAAAAACACTATAGCTTAGTCCTTCTGCCTCTGACTTCTTTCAGCCTGGAAGAAACAACCACCAGAACACTTGCTGATCAGATAAGCCCCAGAGTGTCAGCCACCTCGATCCTCGGTTGTCACAAACTGGCCAGCTGGTGCTCAAAGACAAGGAGGAAATCTGCGTGGGCAGGGCAATTCCTCTTCCGTAAGGAAAGAAATCCAGAAACATTCCCAGCTTTGTATTTCTCTCAGTCCCTTGGAAGAAAACAATACCTCAAACTCCCTTCAAGCACCAGGAGGGAAATAGAAGAATGGCGACATCTGGTGGTCAGGATTTTCTGTGCCAGAAGTTATGTACATTTTAGGGTACTGATCCTCGTTGGCCAGGAAGCTCAGTTTCTGTATGTAGTTAGTAATTGTACACCTGGTTGCCTAAAGATTTCTGAAAGACATCAATCATTTAAATTTTATAGATTCACTCTGTAAAAGATATCGCAGATGGTTATTTTTTTTACAAAAGTATGTGTACTTGCATATAGAGAAATAAACAACAAAGGTGTAAATTCATATATACACACAAATATTTGTTATGATATATACTACTTACTTGTACAAATAATATAATTGCAACACCTTTGAGAAATTAATACTATCTCAATGATATTTCCCCTAGAAGTAAGTTTATAAATTACTAGTTAGGATGCTGGGTGTGGTGGCACACACCTGTAATCCCAGCACTGGGGAGGCAGAGGCAGGAGGATCACTGTGAGTTCGAGTCCAGTGTAGGCTACATAGTGAGTTGAGGGCCAGCCCGAACCACACAGTGAAGCTCTGATTCAAAAAACCAAAAACAAATTAAAAATCAGAAGAAAAAATGGGCTGTGGATGTAGCTCAGTGTAAAGGCCTTAGGTTTAATCCCCAGTAAGTAATACACACACATATAGACAAAACAAAACAAAACCTTGTTATTTATTATACTGATAATGGTGATAGGACCTTGGCTGTTGACATGAAGATTCTCAGTGGGATGGAGCTATGGTATCATATCCTTTCAAAGGGAAGTTCATTATAAGAAAGTAACAGGAGGATTCTGATCGAGAGTTGGCAACTGATAGTCAAGGCTACATATACATGATGAAGGAGATTTCCTTTCTAGTGTCTGCACAACTCTGGACAATGACAGGTTAAAAGGATACTTGGAATTATTCTGCAACCATGCTGCAGTTCATTGGCATTGCTAAATCTGCTCTACATGCTTCATCCTTGCCCATATGTTTGTCCCAGGTTCCACAATTAAGTAATTGCTCAATTATAAGCATAGAAAACACATACTTGTCCACACAATAAAACAGTTGTTCCCCAGAATCTCCATGTTAATTATATTTATCCCCATCATAATTCATGGAGCAGACTTTACTATACTCATTTTATACAAATACAGCTAAGATTTAGAAAAGTTAAATAATATACCCACCAATAGGCACCACTAATCACATTCAGAGCCAAAAATTAATCCAATGTCAGCCTGATTTCAAAGCTCAATCTTTACCTATACCGTGCTGCTCACCTCAGAGAGCCAAAAAGAAATGAAAATCAGGGTAGAAACTAAAGAATAGACTAAGTAAGCAGATAATTTGATGTACTATATATAAACTACATTCTCCAACATATTCAAATTATATGCAAATTACAAGCAACAAAATAATTGTGTTTGTAAACTTTATAAAGCTAGGTTCCATGTAGTTCAGTCTATGAAATAAACAGACTTCTTTTCTGCTCAGGCCCCAAACTTTGTTGTTTGTTTGTTTGTTTGTTTGTTTTAGGGTTAAACATAGGGCTTTAATACTGAGCTACACTGTTAACCTTTCTCTCTCTCTCAGTCTCAGTCTCACTAAGTCATGAAGATGTCCAAACTGAGTTCAAACTTGTAATCCTTCTGCCTCACCACCCAGATTAACAGTATGCACCATCTCCCGAGGTGAGCTGTCTTTAATGCCGGGAGGGATTATCCACTATGTAGTCTTCTATTTCTATGACAAGGTTAGGAGTTGTTTCTAGATGCATGCCTCTGAGCCAGACTCTCCACCTTTCCTTTAAGTATTTTCCTTTTCTCCTTAAATCAGTCAGAAGTTTCTGTTGCTTGTAAATAGGTAGCCAGACTTTAGAAAAGATTTTAGAATCAAGAGGTGCATAGCTCAGGGAAACAAAAGAAATCAGGGATGAGTTGTCTAGTCACTGGAGGACTGAAACACCGGTGAGTTGAATGGCTTTTGGTGCAAGGACCAGTGACTCACAGAAACAAAAGTTTATTAAATTCTGGGCTGGGGATATCACTCAGTGGTAGAGTTCACTCATTCAATACCAACACCACCCAAAGAAAGTGCATTAAATTATCAACTGTATTAATTTCAAATGAAGTACTCATTGAAATCAAGAATTTTGGAGAAGCCACATGAGAGCTAGGAATATAAGAACTGTAGGAGTAAGTTGCTTAGTTTTTATGGAGTCAGAAGGCTTAACCAAAGAGAAAAAATGAATTTAAAGCCTTAAATTTTCATTCCAAAGTACATATAGAACAAGATTTTCTATGACTACAAAAATAAAAACCTACAACAATAAATAAAACTTATTTCTAGCAGCTGGAGGTCAAGATAGGGAAAACAACAACAACAACATCAACAAAATTTGATCCTGTGAGGCCTGAATTGGTTGTAGTCACAACCTAGCCCCTCTCCTACCGGAAATCAAGGGCACCGTACATCGCAGCAGCCCCCTGAGGAGTGGATGGAGACACCTGACAGAACTCAGACCACCCTTCAATTCCCATCGGGGCTTCTCCTGCCAAATGGAGCCAATAAATGGGGTTCTTGCTGTCTTGACTGAGACACTGTAATGATCCAACTTGTGGGTACATCTTGAAACCTCTGGCTTTAGGCCATACCCTCCCTTATTTTCTCTGCCCACAGAGTTAGACCCCAGCATACCCAGATAGAAAAAGTGAAAAGCCAAATACTAAAGGTCTTTACCCATTGCCAGAGTCCTGTCAGCCTGATAACTGATAAAAGCAAAACACACATTTTTGTCACTTTTAGAAATACATGAAAGTGCATGTACAGATTGATTCTGAGACTTCTAGTCCGAGGAAGAAAAGACAACCCTTAGGTCAGGCTGGAGTGACTGATGGGAGGGGTTTCCAAGACTAGATTCAGTGTGGTCCCTGAGCCAGGAGGGAGTGGTGTCACTCATCTGTTCACTGGCCACCAAAGCCTGGGTGCTGAGGAAAATCACAACGTGGACCTGCACATATGTAGCTCACATTAGTAGCCAAGCCACTACTTGAAGAAGTATTTTCCCAAATTGAGTTATTTTATCCAAATAATATACCTACAAGATATGTATTAAAAGATGACATCAGCACACACAGAAGTTAGACACATTCTGAACGCAGCCTGCAAATGATACAGCTGGGATCTAAATTAGAGAACTTAGTTCTAGTTTCTGAGCTTTTATAGTCTCTGTGAAAGTTTTGTCTTTTTTTTTTTTTTTTTTTTTTTTTTTTTTTTTTTTTTTGAGACAAGGTCTCGCTTTTGTAGTTCAGGCGGGCCCTGAGTTCAGCCTTGAACTCACAGCAATCCTCCTGCCTCTGCCTTCCCAGTGCTGGGATTACAGGCATGAGCCAGCACGCCCAGCACTGTGGTATGTGTTTCTGATTGCAGGTGAGTGTGAGTCGCCATGCCCAGCATTGTTGTACATGGTTACCAGGGATTGAACCCAGACCCTTGCATTAACAAGGCAGGCATTAGAACCACTGAGCTAAATCCCTGACCCCTTTTTTTAAAGTTTTTTGAGACAGGATCTTGCTTTGTAGTTCAGGCTAGTCCTGATCTCAACCTAGAACTCATTAATCCTCATCTTCTGAGTGCTGGGATTACAGGCATGAGTGCTGGGATTACAGGCAATACCATGCTCAGTATTGTGGTGTGTGGTTACCAGGATCAAACTTGGGACCTTGCACTTGCAAGGCAGGAGCTGGAACACTGAGCTAAATCCCCAGCCCTGTTTTGTTTTGTTTTTTAAATGAGCCTGAAGTGGCACAAATAGTACTCTGTAGAGCAGAGATTTTGAGGAAATGCTACAATCAATTATCACATACAGTCTACTTACCTATCTCAGTACCACATTCTGTAAGAAGCCTAGAAGACACATCCTGCCTGCTGTTTTGAGAATTCCACTGATAGTGGGAATGGCAGTGTTTTTTGCAGAGTGCTACAGTGGCTTTGCTCTGGAGGTTGAGCTTTATTAAAAAGAGTGGCTTGCATTCAGTTCCCAAATTCACTGCCTACCAACTGTCAGCCCCTGGACTGAAAGGCAGACTGGATACTTGCAACAGAGTTCAGAAAATGGCCATCTGAAAGCCATTTCCTGTCTGTGTTCCTTCGCTAGATTCCACTAGAGGAACCAGAAAGTCAGATGCTTTCTCAGCCCTCAACTGACTAGGGGTAGGGCAACATGTGACTCAATTATGATCAATGAAATATCAGGGAATGGTGACTGAAGAATTCTGGGAAAGAAACTTTGTTTTCCTTTAAAAGAGATCAAGAAGAGCTGGACCTGGCCACACTTGAACTTCTTGCTTTTGAATGAGGTCATTAAGCCTGGAACTGCAGCAGCCATATTCAGATATAAGGCATAGGCCTAAACTGAAAAGCCAGATGAATAAAGCAGCCCAGGAAGATGAAAAGAGCCTGGTCTTTGAAGAGCCATTTTCAGCAACTGTGCACCTCTGGGTTTCTTGTTATGTAAGGGAAACAAATCTCAACTTTCTGATTTGGTCCACTTTTCTCACATCTGTCACTTAAAACATTTCTAAATAATAAAGTAATCCTGGAGGAAGGATCCAAAGTATCTTCACTGATAAACGTTTCATGTGTTCCCTCCATGCATTAAAAGGCCTCTCAAAACAGCTCATGTTCTTAACTATATTTCTTAAAAACCTTGAAGAGGGTTTACGTATACAATTTAAATAAATATTTTAATACTCTTACCTCTCTGTCTACTTTGATTAGACCGGATAACTGCTGCAGAACCCTGTGCTTTCTAGGTTTCTGAATCTTTCCTTTCCTTTTATCCTTCCCCATTGTTTTCATCCCTATAATACATATTGTGCAACTTCTCTCCAGCAAAGACAAAGAGCAGGGCTTATTTTCAAATATGTACCTTATTTTTTATTATTTTAATTACATGGGGTGATGTGATAGTTTATTTACACATACAATGTATAATGATCAAATCAAGGAAATGAACATTTCTATCTCCTTAAATTTTTAGAAAGATTTTGATTAATGTAATAACTGTACATATTTATAAGACATATTGTGATATTTCAGTACTTGTATACAATATGTATCAATAAAGTTAGGATAATTGATATTTCAATCTTTCTATCATTACATGGTGTGTGAAGCCTTTGAGCTTCTCTGTTCAAGATCCTCATAAACTATGTAACAGGCTATTGTGAAGCGTATTCCCTGCAGTGTGATGCAGAACACGGAAGCTGTTACTTGTGTCTAAGTGTGTGCTCTGCTACTCATTGTGTAACCGCCTACATCCCATCCCCCTCCCTTCCTTGCTTGCTTCCTCATCTCATTGTTGTGCATCCCTATTCACTTTTCTTTTTAACTTCAACAGATAGAGTGAATAGGTATCTAATTAACTTCATTAATGTAAGTGAGATGACTGCATAGCTACATATAAATACAAAATTCCTTTTTGAACTTCCTGTACTCACCTTAATTATTGTTATTTCATTACATAACACAGACTTTTTAGATTGTTTCTGTATAACAAACATTTCCTGTATTTTAGGTCCTATTACTTTAACATTTTTTTGCTGTTTGTTTCTTTTTTGAGTGTATGGAGGGTCTTGCCCCGTAATTCAGGATCGATTTGAACTCAGTGTAACCTAGGCTGGCCTCAAACTCAAGACAACCCTCCCACCTCGGCCTCCACTTTCATTTTTAAAGTAAAGATGATTTCTTTTGAAGACAAGTTGGTCCCAATGTGAGACCAAATACACTTAAGAAGTCAAATGTTCACAAATTACATGTCATAAAAATAGCACCATATCTTTTTACAGTAATAATAATAATACTCAAAACAAGATTATATGTAAAAAACAGAGCAAGTTTATTTTTACAGACGTGTATTAAGAGTTCTGTGTCAGTTTCCAATTGCTCCTGTGACAAATTACCTCAGATGTAGTGGATTAAAATAATACAAATTAATTATCTGACAGTTCTGGGGATAAATTGAAAAGAACTAAAACCAACATTTCAGCCAGGCTGGTTCCTTTTTGAAGCCACAGGGAGAAGCTGTTCCTTTCCTCTTTGACAGGCCACAGTCCTTGCTTCTTGCCGGCTGCCCCTGGCTTCATTCCAGACCCTGCTTCTGTTGTCACACCACCTTCTCCCTGTTCCGGTCATTTGCTGCACTCTTAAAGGAGCCCCACATTTATAGTTAGGATCCACCCAGGTAATACATGGTAAGTTCTCCGTATCAACATTCTTAACAATCACAGGTGCAAAGTCCCTGTGCCCTGTCAGGTAAAATTCACTGGCTCTAAGATTAATACACTAGTGAGACTGGCAGAGGATAACAGTAATAGAAATTCCCACTTAAAACAAAAGTGGTACAGAGATAGAAAGAAGAAAAGAATTATAGTTTAGGTTTAAAATGCTCCCAAAACCTCATGTATTTTTGTGTGGTACCGAGGATCGAGCTTGGGCAGCCTCCTGTGTTTGGAAGGTCAGAAGAGTGAGACACTCTGTTTGTGACCCAGAAAGGTACAAGTCCTTTCATGACTCTTCTTTTGACTCTTTCTCTCTGCCATGCTGTGAGCAGCTGTCCTCTGCCAGGCCTCTCTGCCTTGCTAGGTCCCACCTCACATCCAGCTCACTGTCATTTGAAACAAAATAAACTGCTCCGGGTTTTTTGTCCTAGTTACAAGGGAAGTAACTAAAACAGGAGCTACCAGTCCTAAACAGTTTTCAAAATCTAATGGAGAAGACTCTATCTCAAGGTCTATGATTAATCCCCTGTGATTCTCACCTCTGCTGTATCAGAGTGAGGCCCCTCCTCTAAAGCACACTTCATATTTAAGTGAAAAATGGTACGCACTTTTATCTAAGTCATTTCACCAGTTTATTTGCTACCTGTAAAATTTGAAAGTACAACAGTCTCTGTTTAAGTTGTCTCCTCCTTTTTTTTTGTCTAAGATGACAGTATTTCTACTGGTATAACATCATCAGGAATCTTGTGGATCTCCATGTGTGTTGACATACAGAGTAAATAAGAGGCTGCTTCACAGATCTTTCCTGGATAGTCCCATGAAAGGGAACCTACAAGTTGCACACTAGGACAGAATGTATGAAAAGAGTCATATAGTTTATTCCTTTTGTGTGACAGAATACACGGACCTGTTTTTCTCAACCACAAGGAAAATATTGTGTAGCTACACCCAGGACCCTTTTCTTCCAGAGCACAATTTGCTGACAGCAAATCTCCAAATTTGTTTTCTTTTGAATTTGAATAAGCTAAGAATTTCCAAATGCATTAATCCTGATTCTTTTTGCTCAACAGTCTTTTTCTCAACTTACCTTTCTTCTGCCATTTACTCCAAACAATGAATAAAAAACCAAGTTGTACCTATGACACTGTGCTTGGAACTCTCCTCTGTTAAATGTCTGAGTACATTGCTGAAAAGTTCTTTCCAATCAACACAAAACACACTTCAACTAACTTTTCTGCTACCCTAGAATATAGATCCTCTTTTCTCCAGTCTCTACTAACATATTCCTCTTTCTCATGAAACCTCACCAGCAGGTCATCAACATTCACATTTCTTATAATCTTGTCAAGATAATAGGAGCTTTTCTATCATGCTGCTAAAACTTTCATCCTAGGCCCAGAGATTTAGCTCAGTGGTTCTGGCGCCTACCTTGCAAGTTCAAAGTCCTGAGTTTGGTCCCCAGTAACCACATACAACAATGCCAGATGTGGTGACTCACCCCCACCAACAATCAGTACCACATACAACAGTACTGTGTGCGGTGGCTCAAACTCCTATAGTCCCAGCCCTCGGGAGGCAGAGGCAGGAGGATTACTGAGTTCGAGGCTGAGTTCAGGACCAATCTGAACTACAAAGTGAGACCTGGTCTTAAAAAAACAAAACCAACAACAACAACAACAACAAACAAACAAACCCTTTCATCCTACATCTACTCATTGTCCAATTTCCAAAGCCACTTCCGTATTTTCAGGTATTTGTAACATTAGCACCCTGCTTTCTGATAACAAACCTCTAAACTTTCTGTTCATATTGTATTAATTACCACAAGTTTGGTGGCTTAACATTACTCAAATATATTCTTTTACAGTGGCATTGGCCTTATGAAATCAAGATATAGGCAGAGCTTTCTTTTTTTTCTAGGCTTGACTGGAAATTCTCTTTCTTTACTTCTGTTTACCCTCTGGGCTATCTCATAGTCCACTTCAGACCTACTTCCATTCTCCCATATGCTGCTTTCAACTTTGATCTCCAGCTTCCCTTAGAAGGATCTTTGTGGTTACCTTGGACTTATCTAGGGAACCCAGGATAACTTCTCCATCTCAAGGTTCTTACTAATGTCTGCCAAGTCCCTTCTGCCAGAGAAGATAATGTCCACAGGGTGCAGTGATTAGTATGTAGATATCTTTGGGATACATTATTCAGCCCATTACATGCTACAGTCTTTACCCTTCCTGGAAATCACACCCTCTCGCAGGATAGGGTGATGCTGTCTGTCTGTGAGTGTTGAATCTGCCCCATCCGTGGTCTCTGTCTCTTTAGCCCTGTTATTTGCTTGGCCTAATGGACAGCAGCGGAAATGATGCCATTAAATTTTCTTTTCTTTCAGATTTCCACCTGTTCCCCTGAATTGCCACATGATAGGGTGATTCCATCAGTCTGGCCCAGCTGTCCCATGAGGTAGATGAGGACATACAGGTCAGGCCCACCTCAGAATGGAGCCCCATTCACTCTGTGAGTGAACAAGCAGCCCAGTGAAGAGCAGTTTGTCCTTGCAGCTAACCCTCAACTGTGTGAAAAATAAATGGATATTGTCAAATGTTATTGGCTTTTAGGACAGTTTGCTGTGCAGCAATACAATTCTCTTATTTACTCAATAATTTTAAGGCCTTCTGGAAAACTACCAATGTTCATTCAGTTGTTCTGAACACCTAGTGTGATGGGAATTTAAACACACACACACACACACACACACACACACACACACACACACGCACACATGTTCATATTGTTAGTGTAGCAGACATAATTTTTTGGTGATTTGCAAAGTGTCATCTGTGCTGAAGCAAACTTTTTCTTAATTGCAGGAGATATCAGGAAGGGTAATGATTTAAAGTAGAGAGACCACTTTTCTTGGAATATCACCAACAGAAGATTGAATTATGATGGGGTGTTTGCTGAAACAGACTTTCCAAAGATTTTAAAATTCTGCAAAGCAAAACTTCAGGTAGTACACATGGACTCTTTCCTCTGACCTGCCAACTTCGCAATTTAGAAAGGAATTCCCAAAGAATGTTTATTGCAACACTGGTTCAGCAGTTTCTTAATTGTTGTGTTGATGTGCATGTGCAGCATTTGGATACTGAGAGCTGACTGTGCACATTCTCTCCCACTCATATTCAGCAGTTTGGTGGCATCAGGTTTATAACGAGAAATGAGCCGTGGTGGGAGTAGTTATACTACGAAAATTGTGCGCCAGTTGTGGATGCATGCAGGGGACCATAAGAGAAAATGTATTTCATACACAGATCATGGTCAGAAGCTCTGAAAGTCATGGCACTTGTAGTGACTGAGTTAATCTCAACTCTCCACAGTGCCACTGATCTGTTTGTGTAAATCCTTTCTGGCCCTGGGAGCAAGGCTTGACCCGGTATCAAAGCAAATAATGATTTTCTCTATTTTAGTTTGGAAACAGAAGTATTCTGTAGATGTTTCTGCCATGAGTATTCAGGTTTCTGTGTCCTATTTGTTCTCTATTCTTGGGTTGGGGCAGAGAGAGTGATATTTCATTGTTACATCTCAAGTCTATTGATTGAAATTTATGTCGTTTATGGAAAAGTGGGTATTTTGCTTGCATGACCTTATTTATTTATATTTGTTTTATCACAACATATATATTTCAAATGGACAAATAATTGGTATCATTTTCAGATAAACTGCCTTTGAATGGGAACTTCTTATGTAGTATTTTGAAGTCTATAAGCTATAAGTAGAAAATTTACTACTGTGGAAAATGACTGCTTAAATTGAGTTGGGGATGGGGATAAAGGGAAGGGCTTATTTTTTTTTTTTGATTGATTACTGTAACACTGTCCTTCAGGCAGCTGAGGGAGTTTCATATTTTCTTTAGACATCACTAAATGCTGAAGCTCTTGAAGAACAACTCTGATGATACATGAATGTTGCTTGCATGATTTTAAAAGATGATGGTTGTTCTTGTTGCCCTGTTCTCAGACCATGTTCTATTCCTCAGCAGTGTCATTTGAGAATGAGGTAGAGAAAAAGAACTGGTTCGAAGGTGCTGGTGGCCCTTATCTGCAGTCAGCAGACACTTGTGTATGAAACTGAGAACCGTATGTTCTAGAAAGTTCACCAGGTCTTGAGCACTAGAAACAAATCAAGTTAGCATTGCTAATGAATGCAGAAACAATTTCAGAGCCAAAGATTCTTAGAATTTCCTTCTTCTCGAGGCTAGAGAAAAAAGGAAGCTCTGCCTACACACTTCTATGAGGCAGCTGAGATATTGCTCTTTGCATTTCCCAAATTTTGTTGAAACACTATATATTTTGATAAAGTATTTAATCTTTGCCATGGCTTTGGCACTTCCCTTGTCTTCTTAGCATTAGACATATTAAAACCCTTGGTGCCTCTCCTTGCCCATTTCACTCAAGTCCCCCCTTTTACTGCAGTGTAAGTTTGAGGGGTAATAGTAATATGAAAGGAAACTTCCTAGAGTTTCCTAGAAGCCCTACTCTGCAAGCCATTTTCCAGCTCTCATGTTTTGCCCCCTCCAACACAGGTGGCATATGCAAGATTTTAACCACATTTTTACCCACGGAACTCCATAATTGGACTTAATCAACTGACTCAAGTCACTCTTACCTAAGAAGTCATGCAGATAAGTATTGAATTGAGCCCTTCCCCACCCTCCCACTTCCAGACAGAGTGGTGTGCCTGTGTCAGTGCTTGAGGCCCAGTGCTGTAGGTGCTCCCAGAAGGAACTCTTGGCAGGAAAGCATTAAAAAGTAACAGCAACTGTTCACATCCTGGAAGCAGTGCCAGCTAATTCCACATGCCATACTTAATTCTGGGCATCTTACCTGAATTAAACCACAAACTTCTCTAAGCTGATGCTAGTAACATCATTTTACCACAGAAGGAAAGTGAGACTTAGCACATCTTGCTCAATATCACAAAGTCAATAAATGGCAAAACCTGGACCCAAACCAAGAGAGTTTGGCCTCACAGCTCAGGCATGTAGGATGAAAGTATCATGGCTTCAACTCCAAAACTCTCCTATTTCCTTGTAAATTATGACAACCTAATTTATTTCTATTTTCGTCTGTTTGTATTTTGTCTATTTTGAGCTCAGGTCAATTAGAAAATAATACCTCTTTGATATGAAACAATGAATTCCATATTTCTATGTTTATATTTGACCCATGACTGAAATTTAGTTGAAACTAACATCTTTCTATATATGATATGATATGTTTATATCCCCAGATGTTATTATCAAATTAAATTTAAAAACCAGCCTCCTTCTCATTGTGCTGGGATCGAAATCTGGATAGTATACACTATGGAAGTGCTCTTATACCTCCAGCTTGGATTATAAAATCTCTTGTCTAAATTCTCTGCAAGATTGGTTTAGAGATAAACACCTCTATAAACTGAATATTCCCAACATTTACGTGGGTTGATACACTTTTGAGTCTGTTAAGTCTGTTCATTGTTTTTCCACTTTGAAAAGTGGAACTAATAAAAGAAGGAGGATAATTTTGTCCTAAAGTAAAATGATTGGTTGTTCTACAATGAGAAAAAGGAGAGTTTAGGATCAAACCTGAACAGATACTGAAAGTTGTAGAATGTTTGAAAAAATAGAATTTTATATGCCATGGTTGTATCAATCAATGCTCACCAAAGAAACAGATTTAATACAAGATATATAAAGATTTACAAAGTAGGTTTACCATAGCCACCCACAGAGTCAGGTACGGGAGTGCAAAAGGGCTGTCTGCACACTGGAGACCAAAGAATCAGGTCCAAGTTGAAAGCCTGGAGCTCACTGTAGTGTTCTGTGTGAGTCTGTATCAGGAGGAGGAAGTGTCTATGTGGGAAGCCATGGGCAAGTCCAAGGGGAAGGCTGGAGCTCTTCTGAAGAAACACAGCGAGACTTACTTCACTTTTCTCTCTCTTTTTTTTTTTTTTTTTTTTTTTTTTTTTTTTTTTTTTAGGTTTTTTGAGACAGGGTCTCATTTTGTAGTTCAGGCTAGCCCTAAGCTCAGCCTCACACTCACATCACAGCAATCCTGCCTCTGCCTCCTGAGTGCTGGGATTACAGGCGTGAGCCACCACGGCCAGCACTGTGATATGTGGTGCTGGTTGCTGCTGGGCCACACGCAATATTGTATGTGGTGACCAAGGATTGAACCCGGGTCCTTGCACTTGTGAGACAGGTGACGGAACCACTGAGCTAAATCCCTGTCCCTTCACTTCTCTTTTATTCCTTTCAGGTGACAAGCCTATTGGTTGGTGCCACTCATAACCCAGGGTGGGTCTTCTGTCTTCAGTAAATCTGTGCAGCCACACTCCATACTACACTAATCAATTTAGTGGGTTATTTCTTAATTAAATCAATGCAGTTGTTAACTATCACAATGGTAAAGCTTGGGGCAGTTTATAGTTTACTTAATGATAGTCAAAACAGCTATATCAAGTATTATTCTGATGTAAATCTAGATTCTGAGTTTTGCTCTATTAAGGTCACATGAGATTTTTCAGTTCTTGGTTTGTTCTTAATAATAGATGTTGAAAAGTTATTCTTATCTTCTTTGTGATCTGCCTATGTAAAAGCAATTAAAAATTTTCTGAGCCAAGGGTGGTAACATACACCCTTAGTTCTAATATCTGAGATAAGAGTGTTGTGAGTTGAGGCTGGTCTGGGCTACATAGTAAGAACCTGTCTCCAAAAACAAAATCTAGGAGACTTTTTCAGTCCACAATTGCTTAAGAGAATAAAAGCTCCTCACTTCTGACAGAAAGTTCTTTACCTTCATGTTATCTCCAGCATTTACTGTTAAAATCTGTTACTGTCGATTTTCTGAAGCTGGTGGTCAAGTGTTGTTCTCAGTAACCCATATTTCTATCCTGATCACTGTTCAGATTTTCTGACATGTTTGATATTTCCATTTGTAAATAATCCTAATGATATTTTTTGATACCAGTGACTCTCTGAGATTTCCCAGGAAATGTCTGGAACATCACAAGGGCTTTGGCCTTTTGCCTTGTAAAATGAACAGTTCTAGAAATAATTAGGTTTATTTGATATATTTTTATGTATTGGTGAGTTCCATGGAAAGCATTGTCAAATCAGAATATATACTAGACTTCCTCTAGGTTAAATTTGCATGAGTAAAATATCATTATAATATTCTCAACAATATTATGGTATCATCCGTCATTTTTTTTTTCAATGTCAAATTGGTCACAACTTTAATTTGAATCAAGTATCTTTTTAAGCAGTGATTTGGATCTTTATATTATGGAATTTTATTAGTATAGAGATGTTTAGTACCTACCTAGTAGATTTTTATTACTTGATGTTCTCAATTATTCTTAGTATATTCTGGTCAGATGCTTAATACTCAAGATATATTTTAGGATGATTATATGTTACATTAAAGATATTTTCCTTGGTCATGGTTATATTAATCCATTTTTTACTCTGTTTTGAAAAGATTAATCTTTTGAAAAGGACTAATCATTATGTTAGATATTAGATATTTTATCCAAAACTCATTTTTGACTATCTTTATTTTACTTTGCACACCACAGAAACATCCAAAAATATTTTTCTGTTACATTTTATAATGAACTTTCATCAGATATTTTACTTTTGAAAATTAACAGTAATAAAGTAAAGTAAGTATAGCCATTCTTTATTAGTACATATGCACAGTATATAATGTATACATTTATTGTGGGGAATTTGTACATGTAGGTAATACTTAATTCTTTTTTCATCCCTTTCCTGCTCCCTTCTTCCCATATCCTTCATCTTTTGAGCACTTTTCTTTCCACAAAAGATCTATCTCCCTGTTTCTTGTTTTCTATCTTTTAGTTTACTGTTTAATTTATTTATATTTTGGATTTTTCATACAAAACAAACCATGAATGTGTCTAATTATTTTATGTAACATCTTAGTATAGAGGTGCACCCATTTTCCAAAAAGTAACTCAAGTTTATCCCTCCTTATGGCAAAGTAGTACTCCACTGTGTACAAATATCAACTTTTCTTTATCTAGTTGTCTATTGATGGATAAATACGCTGTTCCAATATTTAATTTTTATGAGTTGTGCTTCTATAAATATGAGTATACATTTATCACTCTAATAGAGTATCTTCAACTCTTTTGGAAAGATACCTAGAAAGGGAAATCCTGGGTTGAGTGGATTTTAGTTTTAGTTTTTGGGGGAATCTCTGTATTGTTTTCCATCATAGCTGCACTAGCTTACATCCCCACCAACAATGTGAAAGAGTTCCTTTTTGCATACAGTCTCTCCAGCATTTGTTATAATTTGATTTTTTTTGATGATAGTCATTCTTTCTGGAGTAACATGGAATCTCAGCACTGTTTTAATTTGCAGTTTTCCAATGGCCAGAGATGTTGAACATTTTTTCATGTATTTACTGGCCATTTGTATTTCTTCTGTGACCTGTCTATTCATTTCAGCTACTCATTTTAGATCAGGTCTTTTATTTTTAGAGTGTCTAATTTTATTTCAGTTCATTATATATTTTAGATTTTAGTTATCTGTTCAGGGTATAGCTGGCAAATATTTTTTTTCCCCAAGCAGTAAGTTTCCTCTTCACTCTGGTAATTGCTTATTTTACTGTTGCAGAAGCTTTTAAATTTGATATAGTTCTATTTATTGATTTTTGATGTTATTTCTTGTGCAATTGGGATTCTGTTTAGAAAGTCCTTGTCTATGCCTGTCTTGAAGAGTTTCACCTCTTTTATTTATCTTCTGGTTTTTTTTTTTTTTTTTTTAGGTTTTTTGAGACAGGGTCTCCTTTGTGGTTCAGGCTGGCCCTGAGCTCAGCCTCAAACTCACATCACAATCCTCCTGCCTCTGCCTCCCGAGTGCTGGGATTACAGGCGTGAGCCACCACGCCCGGCACTGTGGTATGTGGTACTGGTTGCTGCTGGGCGTGAGTCTCCATGCCCAGTATGGTATGTGGTTACCGGGGAATCGAACCCGGGCCCTTGCGCTTTCAAGACAGGCACCGGAACCACTGAGCTAACTCCCCGGCCCCATCTTTCCATTTTTTAACGTCCTCTTTGATCTTGTTTTTCAGAGTACTGTAGTTTTCTTAACACAAACATTTAAAGTCTTTTGTCATCTATCAGTAAGTTTTGCTTTACTCTGATCCTTCTCTGCAAGGTCTTGCCTGAGTGGCTTTTCTTTAACGAAGGACTACTTCAGAGCTCTATGGAAAAGGACTTTAAGAGTACTTTTAGGTACAGGCTTCTGAAATCTCTGCTTATATAGTTTACAGAATGTATCCATTTCAATGGATTGAGTTAGGATTTCTAGGCCTTCAATAGAAAAAACGATGAGATCACTAGGAACTGCTGCATGTACTAATAAAAATATAATGGGGAGGGGTCTGAAATAAGTGATCCCTCATCCTGGTGATGGGGAGGGGTCAAATGAGTTCATGAGGGTGCTCACCCTAGATGGAAAGGTCCAACAACATTGATGACAAAGTGAATAAACTTATAGCAATGTATGTAATTTGGAATGATTTCATTGGTATTTTTATTCTACAATTTAATCCTCTGTATTTAAGGAACACCTAAAACTATCTTTTTTCTAAAGCTGTCTATAGCACGATAATTTTCAGACTATGCTTTTAAAAATGGAAACATTTATCTTTTTGTTTCTGCTTGATCTCTTCAAATTCAGGAACTACTCAGTACAGTATATTCTCGTCACAGTAATACAATTATTTTAATAGGTTCAGTAATGATCTGTCTTCCGTGTTGGCATGGTACAATGGGAACATTGTTTATGCAATTATGGCCTTAGCTGAAATGTCATATTTGAGAATGATGCTTATTTAATGAGATGTGACCAAACACTTTGAAGAAACAAAGGCTCACTTTAAGGAGCCAGGACTTACAAGCCTTCTTGGGAAAACTGTCTCTCCCTGGCTTATCTGAGAAACAAACAAAAAAGGAGATCACTTCCTGGCAGGTATAAGAAATTTAGAATACTGGAGAATCTTAAAGTGAAATTTTCTCAAGCCTTTACGAACCGCAGATGAAATCAGTTGATGATTTCTTGGTATGGTTTCCTAACCTTGAGTGGTTTGTAAAAGTCCAGCTTGAGAGTCTTGAAAAAGTTTCCTACAGGGCGGGGGAGTTAGCTCAGTGGTTCCAGTGCCTGTCTTGCAAGCTCAAGGACCCGGGTTCGATTCCCCGGTAACCACATACCATACTGGGTGTGGAGACTCACACCCAGCAGCAATCAGTACCACATACCACAATACCAGGCGTGGTGGCTCACGCCTGTAATCCCAGCACTCGGGAGGCAGAGGCAGGAGGATTGCTGTGATGTGAGTTGGAGGCTGAGCTCAGGGCCAGCCTGAACCACAAAGCGAGACCCTGTCTCAAAAAACCTAAAAAAAAAGAAAAAAGTTTCCTACAAAAGTGAACTTACAAAGACTTATGTAAATTACCATTATTTGCAGAGTTAGGCCAAATCCAATGAGTCTGTTGTTACTTTGTGTTTAAGAATAATCTTTCCTCAGCATGTGGAGGTAAATGCCTATAATTCCAGTACTCTGAAGAGTGAGACAGGAGGATCACCATGAGTTCAAGGTCTGGGATAGATAGTGAGTTCAAGGCTAGCTTGAACTACATAGCAAGACCATGTCTCAAAACAATATCACCAACAACAAAAAAACCTTTCTTTGAAGTTATTTTCACCAAGAGGAAGTGACTGTAGAGGAAAAAAAATTGTGTCAACAAAAATCTATGCATTATCCAGAGCACATGCTTTCCTTTTTGCCTGATTCTGACCCTGATATTTAGAATTTTGCACTTTTGTGTGAATTGCAAGTAACTGAAGGCTAATCAAACTCTGTCAGAGATGTAGTTGACTTTTTTCTGTCCCTGTCTAGAAGAGGAATCACTTGATAGTATCTTCCTGCAAACAAGATTTGATTTTATTACCTCACTCGAGTCAGTCCATTCAAAAGTCATTCTAAACACCTCTTACACATGCAATGCAAAATTTTTTCCAGTTGTCTTCTATATCTGGCTGCAATATTTCTTACTGCTTTTCACTCTTCTTCTTCCCAGCTAATCTACTGTCATGAGAAACTAAAACCTGACCACACAGGTTCCCTGTTGATTGGGATTCCAAGTTTCCTTGCTCTAGTCCCTTTTCTCTACAAACTGAAGAGCCCTAGAGTTAAAGTTCAATGAGTTGATGTAAACCTCAAATAATTTATCTCAATCAGAAGGCCGAGACTAGATTTTTTTTTCTATTTGAGCCAGAAAAGGGAGCCTCATATGTGAAGTAACCAAGTCTATGGAAAACACTACTAGAGCATCTGTATCCTAACTGAAGAAACTCAATGTTTATTAACCAGCAATTCTCCTCTACTGATTCCAGTCACTAGACTGGGGTTTCCTTCAAGGTTCAGCCCTGGTTGTTTAATACAATATACATTAATAGTTTTCTTTTTTTGGTGTAGGATCCTGATACTTTTTTTTTTTTTTTTAGACAGAGTCTCGCTTTGTAGTTCAGGCTGGCCCTGAGCTCAGCCTCCAACTCACATCACAGCAATCCTCCTGCCTCTGCCTCCCGAGTGCTGGGATTACAGGCATGAGCCACCATGCCCGGCACTGTAGTATGTGGTACTGGTTGCTGCTGGGCGTGAGTCTCCATGCCCAGTATAGTATGTGGTTACCAAGGGATTGAACCCGGGTCCTTGCACTTGCAAGACAGGTGGCAGAACCACTGAGCTAAGTCCCCAGTCCCTGATATATTTTTTTAAAGGACTGATCTCTACCATCTCTCAGTGGATAGTTCAACTGACTTTGCAGGAACAACACCAAAAGAGACCTTGAGAGACTGATTCTTAGATTCTATTTCCCCTCAGAAAATTTATGGTCAGTTGTTCAGGGATAAGTAATATTCACTTGTCTTTCACAAAAGGGAAAATTAATACTATTTAACTTTACCTGAGCCCTAAGCTCTGGAAAACAGTGATAGTCAAGAAATCTCATCACTCTTTGTGCTCTATTAAATGACTAACCACCAAGAATTACCTTTCTCCATATGACATAGATATGAGTATTTTTTCACATGATTTTTTTTTTACTTGCCTCTACACAATTCCACAACCCCTGTCTATTACTGAACATTCTTCACTAATGAATGTGCTCTCTTTTGCAGTAGCCTGAAAAAAAAATCCCTTCAGTAGTCTGGGTCCATTTTATCCTTCATCCCATAGAGTATATTCCAGCTGCCAAGAAGGGAAAGATAGGCTTTGCCCTCAATGTGCAGGAAAGACCAAGAGGGAAAAGAGAATGCTCAGGAATGTATGAAGATGAAGAGCACCTTCTGGCCAGCAACATTACGAACCAACTCAGCACCAAATTTCCAGCTATCTTAGTTACTTTTCTTTTTGCTGAGGCAAAATATCTTACACCCAAAGTTAAAAGGAGAAAGGTTTATTGTAGCTCAGTTTGCAGAGGACTTTTTTCACGCCTAGTCAGTTGACTGGCTCCCAGGCAGAGTGTATGGCAGAGAGGCTTTGCAGGGGAGAAAGTTTCTAGTAGGATGAAGGTGGAAAAGCATTGAAGCAGCAAGAAACAAGCATCCCCACCAGCCTTTTTCTGTCTCTTATGTCTATACAGGATGCCTGCCCTTAGGGCAAGAGCAGGGAGGGGCTCACCTTTATCCAGTCCCAGAAATACACCAAAACAATCAGTAGACTAGTGGTCACACATCCTTAACTCAACATCACGCATTTTAGACCCAGCCACCTTTGGGAAGCCCCACCCATGACTGTGTGAAGTTTTGCAGGAACATTTAGATGCATGACACAATACAAAGTATCTCTCTTTTCTCCTTCTAGACATACTTCTCTGTATTGACAGTGGCAGGCAGTGGGCTCTGATGTGAAGTTGAGCCTATGGAGAAATTTGACAGACGATTGGAGAGAGGAGAGATATGAGAGCCAAGAACTTTATTTACTTAAACTCTCTCTAGCTAAGACCCTATATAATTTTCTTTTTTCAGTTCCTCTAAGCCCCTCCCTCCCATTATTCTGCTAGCCTGGTTGTAATATATCCCCTCTAGTCCCTGACTTCTGCACTTTCCCTGTGGCTTTCCTATGTGCTTCTCTTTATAGAAAATAAATACATCCTTGAATTATCCTATTGTAAGTGTACTGTTTTCTGCTCAGACCCTAACTGATACTACTAAAATTCATTTGGGGACATAAAGAGACATGTTGATCTTCATAAAGCCTTTCTCTGAACATCCTTGGGAAGGACTTATAGCTTAAATTATTTTCAGAGAACAAGGTCAACAGTGATCTAGAAGTTTCCTCCCGCATCTCAACAACTCTTCTCACTCTGCTTTAACCAGCTGAAAGTATTTGAATCTTATGTATGTTATTTTAACCCATTCGATTTAGACCCATGCACTCCAACCTAGTGCCTACATCTTTTAGGCCAAGCCAGGGATCCTTTCTAGAAAACTCCAAGTGAGCTCTTTAAGTAGCAAAGCCACCACCAGCTCCACACCCTGTGTATTCATACCTCAAGTTCTGAACATGCTATTTTCCTGGAGTGTTCGGTCTGCATGTCTGTCTCCCAAGGACTTCCTTAGTCTCTCTAGATAGGGAGTAAGATCCTATTTCATTCATGGGAACATATAGCTTGCACGTAGCTATTTCTCAGGTAATGTAATCTAGCTGAATTACATTGGAGGTACAATTCATGTTGGGACAATAAAAGATGAGAGAAACAATGGAGAGGGGAGGAATGAAACATTGGATCTTGGCCTTTTTCAAACATGGTCCAAATACATTTAGAGGCTTAGGAAGATGGAAGACACAAAGACTTCAGATTTAATATCTTGGCTGCAAACTGGGTCACCCTGAAGCTGGGAGTATTCTTCTGTCTAGGGGAGCAAGCTGCATAAATTAATACATTGAACTCTGTCCTAAAGAGCTGGAGGCTTTAATAAATAAAGAGCTGCACCCAGCCAGACAAGAACACAACACTGCCAAATGCCCTGGCATCTCAGTTACAATAGCAATGTTTCCTGGGCCCAAGCCCAGGCCTGAGAGTGCTCAGAGAATATTAAAAAAAATTTTTTGTGCTGCTCTTAACATCTTCTTTGATTGAAGAGACAACTTTGGCATCTCCCAAAAGCAAAGTAGACATCTCCAGTCTGCTTAAGGCTACTCTTTGACTCTGGCTTGAAATGAAAGGCTATTCCTGGATGCATTCTGTCTGTACTGTTTGCTTCTCTGTGGCTTTTCCATTTATCTAGGGAGAAAAAACCTGTTTGGTTAAAGAGATAATTCTGCCAAGTATGGTAGAGCTTTGTTAACAGGATCTCTTTTATGGAGAAAGAGTGGGTATTTCTTGGGAAAATGCTCTAACACCACCGTAGCATAATAGAATAGTTCAATTGGAAGGGACCTTAGAAATTATATTTTCTGATCTACTAGTTTTACAGAGGAAAAAATTAAGGCCATAGAATAGTGAGCGAGTTAATTCAAGATCATAGAGTCAGAACAAAATCGATTTAGAACTCCAAAATTCATTCAACACTCTCCATTTTTTGAAACAACTCTAACTTTCAATAGTCATTCACTATTTTTTTAAAGCATCTATTAAGTGTGCAATACCTTTAAGACTCTGTTTCATAAATAAAAATAATACTGGAAAGGACCAGAGGATGCAGCTCAGTGTAAAAATTTTGGGTTCAATCTTCATTACTATGAAAAAAAGCTTAATTAGTTAACTAAGGTATTTAACTTGTACTGTAGTAGAGAACTCTAGGTCTTACCTACATCTTGTTCTCTTTTTGGTTATCTAACTGGGTGTATGGTCTTTGCCAAGTAAAGGGTTAGAATAGTCTACATCTCAAGTAACCAAAAAGAAAAGTTTGCACCTACAAGTGAGCTCATGCCTTGGTTCAAAAGTGTGTAGATAATCTCCAGAATTGTTTTCGTTGCCCCATCAAGTGAGGAGAACATCAAACCACCATGAGCCTGGGTCCGAGTGAGTGTGGAGCACAGCATGTCTCTGACTGGATGAGATATGGATCACATGTGAGAAACTTGTGCTGACTGATATTTGGGGGCTGTTTGTTTGTGCAGTATAAACCTTATGTGCAACAGCTTACACGACATGAAAACTGACATATATTCACTTACAGTAAGATTTCAGTGATTATTGTTGGTCTTTCCCTCACACCAGGTTTTGATATAAACTTATAGTATGGAATTAGAAGCAGATCTTTTTCTTTATAATTTTGTAATCCAGGATTGAAAAGAGAATATGTTTAAGGGAGCTTGTGAAAACTGTCAAGTTCATGTATTATAGGAATATGAGGAGGAAGAGCAATGTCCCTCCACTGATAAGACAAATCACAGGTGACTATCATTTGAGTTCTTATATGCTGGAGTTTGCAGGAAAGGGGTGTGAGGGAGAGGTTAGGTTTGAAACTTCTATACCTGAAAAGGCAAGAGACCATTCTATCCTCAATGAAAAAGGGCTTACGTCTCTACTCCACTGCTGTTTTCTTCAGACTTTGCTTTGACTCTTCTTGTATTCTTGGAATTTGAAGTTGAAACATTTAACAACTATATCAGAAGGCTCAAAGCTGTATTTTGTTTGAAAGAAGGACATTCATGTGGCTCATGGATTGACTGTGCCATTTAGGGTACATTGTTTAGTTTCTCTGGACCTCATTTCAAGTGTTTGTTAATTAAAAAAATGACTGCGTTAGTTCACTGTGCACATCTAAAGGGTGTACTGTGGAACATATGTTTCCCAAGACACTTGAAAGGACAGAGTTCTGCGGTTGATGACTTTGCGGAAATAGGAGCACTACCTGACTCCAGCTTCCTGATCTTAGAGACGCATAGAGCACATTAACCTACTAAAAACTGAGAAGTATAATCATGAAGAAACTCATTTAGTTTTATTTACTTAACCCAATGCTTCCTAAGTTTTATTGTGCATTTCTCCTTTGCTATAATATACTTGTTACAACTACTGAGAATAAGTGCTGTTTGACTAGAAAATGCTTATTGGTGAGTCCTTCCCCAGGACACAAGGATGTTCCCAATGGCTCTAGTTTTTCATAGCCTCCATGAAATTATTTCTCACTTATTATTTTCCTCCAAATCTTTGGTAAAGAAATATATGCAAATAATTGCAGATCAGTCTAGTGGCTCTTGGTTGGAATTATTTAACAAAAAACAAGGGTAGAAAAATAGACCCCTAACACTCAGTGAATTTTCAATGCTTTCCATAAATTGGTTATCTTATGATAGCTTTTACACTATCACAGGAGAGCTCCAGAACTAAAAGAAGTTATTCAGAACTCGTTTTTGAACTCTTAATCCAATGCTTTGTGAACTGTTACATGCTCCTAGCAACCAAGAGTGTAGGAAATAACTTATATGGGGCTTAGTAAATGTTTGTTGAATGAATAAATGGAGTCAGGTAGTCAAGAAGAAAGGAAGGAAAGAAGAGAGGGAAGGAAAACAAAAAGAAGAAAAGAAATATGGGCCAGGGATTTAGCTCTGTGGTTCTGCCACCTGTCGTGCAAGCGTAAGGACTGGGGTTCAATGCCCTGGTAACCACATACAATACTGGGCATGGAGACTCATCCCAGCAGCAATCAGTACCACATACCACAGTGCCAGGCTTGGTGGCTCAAGCCTGTAATCCCAGCACTGACACGCAGAGGCAGGAGAATTGCTGTGATGTGAGTTTGAGGCTGAGTTCAGGGCCAGCCTGAACTACGAAGCGAGGCCCTGTTTCAAAAAAAGAAAAGAAATATGTACATATGTCTTAGTTTCCGTCTTTAGGGAGTACAGAATCTAAATTATATTTTCAAGTGTCTGCTGTGGACTAACAGAGTACAGAAATGAACTATGTATTTCCTTACAGAGTTTATGAATGAGGTAGAGACAAGGTTAAGTGAGATAGAGACAAATAAACATAAAAATAAAATGGCAACTATTTATTAGTTGCCAACCTTGGTTGTAAGTGCTTTATGTTATGTTAGCTCATTTTGGCCTTACAACTTAGTATGGTAGATAACATCTCTACTTCATTTTACAGAGCAGAAAACTGAGACACAAATGGCTAAGTAGTTCATCTAAAGTCATACAGGTGTAAGTGTCATAACTAGATTTTTAATTGAAAGTTTCGGAGTTTAACACTGTATAGCTGGAACCTCTGGTAAAGGCAAGGTTAGGAGCATGTGGAGGACAGAAGTCAGCTGTGTTAGGGTGGAGGGTGGGTCAACAGAAACCCCAAAGTTGAAGAGTGGGAGCCATATGATCATTCAGTGACTGAGGAACTTTTTTGGATTACTCCTTTGGACAAGTCTTGAATACATGGATGAGTTTAAACAAAAGAATGACTTGAAACAGTCTTTAAAGCTTCAGAAAAGAGAAGTTCTAGGAGAGAGAAGCAGTTTTGGTGAAAGTGAGATTTGTCAATAAGCTTAAAACATCAGAGAATC
>PVIR01015138.1:0-38864 GCA_004026965.1 Petromus typicus | reverse complement strand
ATATTCATTTGAAAATGGCAACTATATCCCATAACCTACTGAATAATGGCATTTAAATAAGGCAGCATTTCAAAAGAAATTTAGAAAAATTATAAAAATAGATTATGAAATGTGTGCCTGGCTCCTCAGTGAATGTAATTCACATGAATGGTTGGCACATGTGCCGTTTACAACACACTGGGAAACCCTCAAAGGCCCACTCTCCACAGTGGGTAACCTGCCAGAGAAGAAAAACAATGACATTATCTAAGAAAATAAAATATTGGAGCTACATTTTTTATGGAAATTTCATTGAAGCACAAAGGAAGTCCATTTTAAAGCAGAAAAAGCAAATAGTTCTGTTATACTTCTACATTAAATGATTTTTATCATTAGTGATGTCAGCTTGAGCTAGATCTCCAAGTAGAGTTATTTTTTGCAGTCTTATTATATAAACCATAGTACTGAGTAGAAAAGAAAGTTAGAGCTAAAAGACCTGATTTTGAACCCCATTTCTACCACTTACTGACGGTGATCAGTGATGTCACTTTTTTTTTTTTTGGTTTTTTGAGACAGGGTCTCGCTTTGTGGTTCAGGCTGGCCCTCAGCTCAGCCTCAAACTCACATAACAATCCTCCTGCCTCTGCCTCCCGAGTGCTGGGATTACAGGCGTGAGCCACCATGCCCGGCACTGTGGTATGTGGTACTGGTTGCTGCTGGGTGTGGGTCTCCACACCCAGTATTGTTATGTGGTTACCAGGGAATCAAACCCGGGTCCTTGCGCTTGCAAGACAGGCACCGGAACCACTGAGCTAACTCCCCGGCCCCAGTGATGTCACTTTTTGGAGACTCTATTTCTCCTTATATGAATGGAAAATCACAATAATTACCTTGATTACCTAGATGTTTATTAAGAGGGTTAATTGATGTAATACATATAAATAGTCCTTAATTTGCTGTGAAGTACTAAACAAGCTTTAATGTCAATGTAGAAATACTACAATGAGTTGTGATAGTGCTAATACTGAGACCAACATCCTTGCATCACTACAGTCTCAGGAATATGACTGAAACTAATCCAGATTTCTTGTCTCTTCCTGTCCCTGCCTCTGAAAAACTTCTATCCACACCTCCCTCAGGTTAGGGTATTAAATTCCTGATTATAGAGCATAATACACATTGCATTAACTACATCTCCCTGTAGCATCTCACCTCTGTTTAATTGTCTCAGAAATGTTTAGAATTTATTCAAATGGTATAGTTACTTTATTCAGTCAGTGAAAAGACACTGGATGAAGGGTAAGCACATGCAACTTCTAGGGAGGTTCCTGCCTGACCACTTCTCTCAGATGAGCAGAGATCAGAAAGGCCAAACACAGTGTCTGAGAACATAGCACATCAGATTGTGTGCAAGAACAGAGCTTTAATTCCAAGGCTTTGGATTACAGATAGTGCAGCCAGTGGGAGAGATGCTGTCTTTGACCACTTTGGAGCAGTCAGCAAGCCAGAATGTGACTAAGATAGAAACAAGGACACAGGACAGAACCAGAGGAGGGTATGAAGTCTGCACTATAGAGCAGGAGGAGACTGGAGAGATAATTGCAGCACCAGAGTAATTGTTCTTGGGTTAGGGTGGAGGCTGCTGAGGAAAGAGCTGGTCCTGCTTTTTGATGCAGGAGATTAAGCTCAAGGCGAATGAATAAGTGCTGAGAATGGAGAGTGACAGTCAGGTCTAGGGCCATGAGGGACAGGCTCTTGCTTGGCTGGTGGAGCTTCTATGTGCTTGGTATTATTTTGATATAAAACTGAACCAAATTCAGCCGCCTAAGAAGTCAAGATACAATGACTCAAAATATAAGAATGAAATGACATGCCTATCACAGGCATTCAGAAGTAGGTTAGAGTTTGGGCTCCTAGAAGACAGACTATGATTGCTCAAGTAGAATATTGTCTTTTCCCAGATCTCTCAGCGAGGTATTTGTTACTTTGGTGAATTAATTATGATCAAAAGTCTGTGGTTCAGCTTTGCAGTTTCTAAAATTGGACTGCCTCTGACCTCCAGGACAGATTCAGAGGAGCCAAGCCCTGGGCTACACATTGCCAACAGACTGTACTAACTTTGGGAGGCTATTACTGCCGTACATCCATGAGCACTCAGATGGCACCTCCAGTACTCTCTGTCCCCGTAGGCAAGAAGTCAATTTGTAATCAGAAAACACCTTAATGAGCACAGAATCATGACAGGAAAGATGATATGAATCTCTAATGGTAGTGGGCTATAATCAGAATAGGGGTGTCCTTGACAGTATGAAAAACTCTGTAACTTTCCACAGCTCCTCCCCTGAATTGAGCGAGTTTAGCTAGGCATGACTGATCATTTTTTTCTCTATGATGCACCTTTTCCCTGTGTTCTATATCTCTAGTTGATATTTCCTTCATTATTTAATTCATATCTAATCTGGCAGAGAATCTTATCCAGTATGTGGTGACTTTTGTGTTTGGCTCTAGAGACTAAATCATGTTTCCCAAATTATTACGTGGGAGAAATTATTGAACAGGGAGAAATTACCCTTCACTATCATTCGTATTTACTAAAAACAGTTATAATCAATGTAAACACATTCTTCACTTTCCCCACTCAACATAGACACATTTGTTCCCATGGTTATGAATGTACAACTTTTAAAGACATTCTTGTAGATTAGGGATAAGTGCAGCAGTAGTTCTCTTGCCTGGTTTGTGCAAGGCCCTGGATTTCACCCCTTCTTCGTTGCTTTCCTCACATGGACAGGCACACTGTCCTCAGGCACTTTCCTCACATAGACCTAATATTTAAAGGAGGAGAAATGTATTTAGACTTATGTTTCTATCCAAAGTTGGCAGGTTCCAGGGCAAAATGGCATGGTACATGGGCATGGTGTAGGGAAATAGCTGCTCACCTCATGGAAGACAGGAAGCACAGCAAGACTGAAGGGAGGAGCTGCAAAAGGAGATGTGGATGTTCCTCATTTAATGACATACATTTTTAATGACTGTTCAGATTTACAGTAGAGAAAAACTGCTCAGATTTATGACATGCCACTGGGACTTACCACTTGTTTAATTTTTTATTTTTTTAAATTTTGTTTATAGAGCCTGATGTCTTTTTCTGTACGGTACACTTTTATATAATGTGTAGTTTTTACTGATTGTACTGTAAAGTACTGTGGCTTTATGTTCTGTTTTATATTACAATACTACATGTAAGTATGATAGCAATGAAAAAATCAGCAAGTTGGAGTTTCCTTTAACCATTTCTTTGTTCTAAATGTGGTAATGTATATACTAAATACATTTTTACATGTAAAGACCAATTCATATAATGACTCAGCCTCATAACTATAACTCAGTTTTAAACTAGGCGTGTCTGTGTGTCCCTTCAGGCCACACCCCCAGCTTCCTTCCTCTCTTGAGCAGGCCCTACCTTGTAATAGAAAGCCAGCTAAAATACCCCTGTAATCCAGTCACCTTCCAAAAGTCACCTTCCTATAATCTCATGAGGCCTTAATGAAACATCTAGATATAAACCATAACAAAACAGTATTGCAAAAAAAAGTGTCACCTGGAGCTACACATAGTATTCCACATATGTTTGGGGATTTTTCCAAAGCTATAATTTATCCACTCATTTTTCTCAGGCACTGTACTCTTGACAATACACTCTAAGACTGAACCTAAATTAGAATTTGTTTCTTCAGCAGCAATATTGCTTTGTTGATTTATCTTGAGTTTTAAATAAGCTGAATATTTTCAAGTTTCTTTGGGTAAAACACTCCCCCCTTGCCTTCTGAGTATTATTTTTCATTTATTTCTATTAAATTTTAATTGGAATTAAATTTATCTGGTACATCTTGATAAGGTAACAAATATGCTAGAAGTGATTTATCACTGATCAGGAACTACATAAATGCCTACTGTAGACTGAATTTCCACAGCAAGTGATTATTTTCTCCACTTCATCCAGGCTATCTATCTTTCCAGTGCAATACAAATGCATCAACAACATTCTTTCTTGATCTTTTTCTCTTTGTCCATGTGAAGCTTTGTGAAGCCACTTTTCTTTTGCACTGGTGACCACAGAAGGATTGAAACAAGATTAGCTAAAACATTCATCTCACACTGATCAATAAACAGAGCCAGAAAGCTACTTATTGCTCTGAAAGTAAACAAGGTAGAACACATTTCTGCAGATTGAATAATACCCAATAAATTCAAATTAAAAGCTAACTTCATTATTTCACAAGTCATAAGATTATTGATTTCCCTTATTTTTTCAAGTTGGAATTTAAGCACTCTGCAGCATAGGATATGAAGGTCAGGTTATCAGTCAGACAAAAATAATGAGTGCCTACCCATGCTAGGAAATTCAAGGGATAAAAACGGAATCTGAAAAAAAAAAAAAAGAAAAGAAAAAGAATTAGTTCTCTAGCTTTTAAGGGAAAGACAATAAGCAATAAGAATATTCAATTAAATTTTTACATTCCTAAACTGACTAGCAGTTTGAGGTTAAAAAATGCCCATTTTAATTTTTTTTTTTGTATTGAGTATTGAACTTGAGTCCTCGTGCTTACAAGGTAGATATGATACTACTTAGCTAAATCTCCAGCATTTAAAAAAAAAATCAAGAAGTTCAAGAAGGCTATCTGTCATGTCCTACCTGTCCTGACCCAACAGTCACTGGCTACAAGTAGGCAATTATACAGATAGGGAGAAATGGGGGCATATGAACACATAGAAAATCATAACTCTTTATCACATAAATAAAGCTGTTCTAGTATCCAAAGACTTCCCTCTGAAAAGGATCTATAAAGATATGTCTTAGGAGTGGAGAGTTGTGACACACGAGAATACTAAAAAGGGACCCAAAAAAGACCTGGGAAGAGCTGCAGTGTCTGTTACACACCAGCATAGACGCTGAGTATCTATCTGTATATCTGTACGGCTTTCGAGAGCAATAAAGGCTAGAGATTGGAAGCCATTGGGGTGTCATTGCTGGGGGAAGACTAGATGATAAGGTAACCAAGATAATGTTTAGAAGTGTTAAGACAGGAGAAGCAACAATTAAAAAAAAAAAAAAGAAATGGACGCTTAAACAGTTAAGGATCAGAGAGAGAGGAAAGAAGTTAGAAAAAGGGGGTCAGAAAGACAGAAGATCAGAGGGCATTGTCAGAAAAAGCCCAGAGGAAAGAGAGAAATTTAAAAGTAAGTAAGAAGAGGGCCGAGGATGTAGTTCAGTTTCCATTGCACCTGCCTGACAAGTACAAGGTCCCAAGTTTGGTCCCTGGTTCTGGGAAAAAAAATAATTAAAAGTTAAATGAGAAGTGGGCAGTGACTGATGGTTCCAATGTCAAGCAAGAACACAAGTGGCATGAATTCAATGTCTAGGGAAGCTGGAGAGGAAGAAGGTCCACCTGCCAGATAGCTGAGAGTTCAAGAGGAAATGAGGTGGAGACTCCAAGTCTCTAAGTCTTAGGAATCTTGTCACTGAGCTAAAGGAGAGAGAGATAGTGCTGTGTAGAAGAGGACTGTAGATGCTTCTCCTGGTCTTTGTGGGGAAAGAAAGTGTGCTTGGGAGAATTTCCAGGGATAACAGTGAATTTCATCTGAAGAAACAATGCCTCATGCCAGCTTTGTCTCTGTATGAAGAGCTGGCCAGCAGTGTCTGTCAGAATAAATGACTTTGCTAATTGTGTGCCTTCATGATCATTGCACTTTGCCCTGGAAAGCCATTATAGCTAATGTGCTGCTACTTTTTACTACTTTTACCCACTGGACTGATCTGAGATAATACAGTTGTTCAGCACTGTTCATCTCCCTATGTCCTGTCAAGAAGCTTAATTGCATGTAGTTGCTGACAGAAACAAAAATGGAAAGCGGCGAGAACTACATCAGTATTTCTTCCCATTCAGTTGCTTTAGAAAGCAGGAAAGATTTTTAAACTTTAAAAACATGACAATTCTTCAAGAAGTTCTCCCCAAATAGCCACCTTTCTTTAAAAACCAAGTGGATTTATCCAGAGGTCTTGAGCCAAAAGTAAGTTCATGAAGCTGGAAAATGACAAATCCTTTCTTCCTCTGAGTCTCACTAGACAAATGAGGCACACTTCTTGTGACTTGAGTGTTTTGGTGGCTGCCGAGGATGAGGCCAAAAGAGCTCCTGGAAGGAACAAGCTTGAAAGTGGGAGACCAGAATTGTCACACTCCTCTCCACTCACACCCTCAATTTTCCTTTCCTGAAAAGTCAGAGGACAGAGTGTTGATGTTGTCCCTGAGACAGAGTTAGAGTGAGGCAGCTATACACCTCTGGCCTAATGTCCAGCACTGGGCCTGACCTACAGGCAGGAAATGGTCTCATGACTGAGCACCTAACCAGAAGCCTCATTACCGCCCTGTCTATATCACCTGCTGTATAGACCTCAGCAAGTTCCTTCACATCCCTCAGTTTTAGTTTCCTATTTCTAAAGTAAGAATAGTTCTCATTATGGTTTGTGTCTACATGTCCCCTCCCAAAGCCTCACGCAGTTGTTGGTGGGGCTTTTCAAAGGTAGCTGCACTGGGAGTCTGTGACGCGGGGATTGACTCTTCATGCAATACTAGGATTAAGGATGTGAGTGCTGTACACCCTAAAGGATAAGACATAATGGGACAGAAAGAAGCTTGTTGAATGTCACTTGCTTGCTTCTGCTGCCTGCTGCCTGCAATGAACTGTTGCTCCTCTGTGATGCCTCTCTGCCATGCCACCCTTCTTTAGACCAGTTGACTGAAACATCTGTGAACTGCAAGCCAAGTAAACCTTTCCTGCTTTTACTTTGGGTGTTGGGCATTATGTATGTGTCTCAGCCAAAGGAAAAGTAACTAAGACAGTTCTAATTTTCACAATAGGGCTACTGTAATTAAGAACAAATCAAATATATATTTCATTTTAAAAGCTAGATGAAGGAGCCTGAATGTTCTCAACACAAAGAAATGATAAATGTTTAAGCAAATGGAAAGTATAATTACCTTGGTGTGATCATTGTACATTGGATGTGTATGTCAAATTATCAGTCTCCACCATAAATATGGATAATTATTGTGTCCATTAAAAATAAATACTGTATATGAACTTGAAATGTCCTTTCATCAAAATAGCAAGATCAACACAAGGAAAGGTATGGTCCTACTATCCTATGTCCCCTAGAACAACCTTGTAAAAACAACCTTCAGGTATTTCCAGAGACTATCACTGTAAGGTAGAAACATACCTCACTTGTTTTAATAGCATGGTTACAATTTTTTATAGAACCACAAAAAAATCCTATAAAATCACAAGCTAGCATGCTGGAGTTTGTAGCTTGATTTTTAGAAATTTTCATACTCTCAGAATCCCTGAGCTGGATGGGCCTTTGGGAGGTCATTTGGGTTCAACTCTTCAGGACAGAGGGTGTTCTGTGCCCTCCTGAGCCTCCCCGGAATAAGAGAAAGGGGGAGAAAATGAATAATAAGAAATGAACACAATTTCCAGGGAAAAACAGGAAGTCCACATTTGAAATCATGAGAAAAGGGGAGGAATTCCAACACTGAATTATTCTATTTGCATTTATTTAATTATCTATGATCATTCCATATATATTTTCATAAGAATAAAATTTAGTATCAAAAGCTATAAAATGACAGTTGTCACAGATGTCCCATACTTACAAAACTACTTTGATTCCCAATTTCAGGTAATGAGAAAAGACCTTGTGTTGCCATTGGAAATACATATAGGCCATATCAGGATTTAAAGTGCACAGATCCTTTAACCCCAAAAGCCTAATTCTGAGAAAAACAAAAGAGCCAGGACCTGTGAATTTATGTACAGTTTATTGTATCACTGTTAGAAATACATTGTTGGAAATACTAGAGACCATCTCCATGTTTGGGACATATTCAAGACAAAGCAGCCATTCTCAAAAATGTCTTCGATCTCTCCTAAGTGCAGTGAAAGGAGATCAATGACCCTTTGTTTGATATGGGGAAAAGGTATAAGACACGTATGCTACCATTACTTTCACCTAACGGAACCAGAAAAGGCAAGTGTGACAGACTGAGACTACCCACCTTGGATTGTCACAACTGCTACACTGTGAGCTTTAGCAAATTATTTGACCTTTCTGTGCATCAGAGAGCAATAGATAGCTTCCTAATCCATAAAAGGAGGTTAATATTTGTTCTTATTTTGTAGGTTTACCTGGATAGCACTGAAAATACCTAGCATAGTCAAAACATTATGTAAGCGTTATTTATTATGACTGTTATTATCATTATGTTTATGTAGACAAAATATTTAGCACCAGGTAAAGGCAGAGCACAAACAAAAAAATCAAAGACTATAAATCTTAGGTAAATAATTCACTTTTGTTCGAATTATTGCAAGAAATGCATGCTACTTTCACAATTCATATGACTGAAAATTTTTTAAAAATAAGTTTTTGGCAAAATGTATAAGGTTACTCTGGAAATATCGACATGCACTTGTGAACAGACAGCTGAGTCCCTGGAATCCTTTCTGCAACAAAGACTGCGGCCATCACTCCTTCTGCCATTTGTAGGAGCAACATCTTCAGCAGTTTCACTACCATTCTGACTTACAATATCATTGTCTGGTTACTGCCCAGCTGCATTAATATGCACTTTTATTTCTGTAAATGCACTCAAGATGTGACAATTTCCATTAGCACCTCACACAGAGCAGCTGCCAAATAAAAGGCAAATTGTATAATTAGAAAACATTAGACCAATATTTCTCATCATTTGTTACTTTTAAGTTAGAAAAGTTTTATTTTACTAAAAGTTCTGGCATAAGGTAAGTTTGAGAGCCTAAGGCATTTTATTGCTAAACTACAAAATATCAATTTGCATATAGCAAAGTCGTACATGTTACATTTGACTTGAAGAGATGAAGTCAAGTGTCTTTTTGCTATTTATTTGTATATTTGACCCATTTTGCTATCTATGAGTAATTTATTCACTATTCAGGCTACTGTCTTCTTTAGGATCTGTTATAACATCCTCCAGATATTAACTGAGCATTATTAAGGAGAAAGTATGACTTTTATAAATACATTTCTTGCTACCTTTATAATGTCTGCTAAAGCAGTTATTGGTAGACCTTACTATAATTAATACAGTGAAAGCCCCTGTTTAAAAGTATATAAGTTTAAAAGAGAATTAAACCAATAGAGTCACCATTACATTTTTAGGTTGTGAACATTAGTTTTCTCTACCTAAGCCAGGACATGAACACAGACGTGTTCAGTATTCACCGGGTCCTGATTCTGTCTCACGGTCAGCCAGATGACCCCTGAGCCTGCAGGGCTCCAGTCCTCACGGGGTAGAAATGAGGACACAGAGACACAGAAAAGACACAGCCAATGATATGTGTCACGAAGGACCTACTACAGGTGATGTGAGAATGAGTGACCACAGAGGTGGTGCGGGGCCTTTCAGAGGAAGTGACATCTGAGCCCAAACTCAAAGGGCGAGAATGAGGTGGCCAGAGAACAGGGGACACAGTAAGGGAGGAAGCACACGGATGAGGCAAGCCTTACAAGCACTCTTTAACGTTAAATCTGTTCATTATTCTTACATCATAAAGACAATCAGTTTAAGATTCTAATCTCACCTTTTGCTAAAGAAGCCCCAAATATACTTTCCTACATTCTGAGAAAGTTATTTTTACTTGTTGCAGAGACTTTGTATTTATTTCTTTCTTAAGGAATTTTATCTTTGTTTCCTTTTTAAAATATATTTTAATAAATTGAGTTTATTGGTACATTTGAGGAATACATTATGATCACATTCCTCATTGGCAATTTGTACCTGTATATAATACATCTTGATTCTTATTTTTAAAATACTAACTTATGAATAATTAGGAAGATATTCACATGCAGTCGCAGAAAACCGGAGAGAAACTTCTCAGTCTAGCTTTGGTGCTGTCCTTTGAGTGTGAGAAATGCGCACTGTAGACCTCCTTTACTATCCAGTAGTGCACTCTTCCCTGAGTCTCACTCAGCCCCTCCCTTGCGTGCCACCTCTTTCCTCCCCTCTCTCTCCACCTCTTCCTCTCTCATCCTTCTCAGATTTCACACCACTTTTTTCTTACCATTTGACTCTTAAGATTCTCTTTGGAACTCAGTTTCCTTATCTATAAAATTATGTGGCTTGTTAGGTTATTTCTAAAATTTCTCCACTCTGACATTTTGTGGTCCACAATTTACTGTCTACAACCACAAACACACACACACACACACAAACACACACACATGCACGCACGCACGCACGCACACATCAGACTTCTTTCCTGAGCCAACTGCACAGTATGAGATCACTGCATGAGTCCACACTGTTGAGATCTGAGGACAAGATCTGTATGTGAGAGAGAACGGAAGTGTGCAAAGGGAGGTGCCCTGTGCATGTGAGCCCACAGCGGGAAAGCGGCAAGGCAGGGTGCGTGTGGTGTCCGGGCGTGGTCCTGGATGGGGCAGCCGAACACCCCATTGTCAGTTACTATACCCTTGAAAAAGGAAGTGACTTTCCCACATGATCTATGCCTTCAGCAAAATTCCTCATGAGTCATACACAATCTATACATGCTTAAAGTGGCACCTTGATTTGCCGCCACCCCGTTAACTGTGAGCAGTGCTAACCAGAATTAGAAGGATCAGCCACCGCAGGCCCTGTGTGTCGCTTCCGGATCCGAGGCTTTGCATATCCTCCTTTCAGGTAGCAGAAAGGCTGCACTGCCAGGCGGAAGAGTCTCTGTGCGGCTAAAGGAAGGAGTTTGGGCCGAAACCCTAACTCTACCGCTTCGTTGTGTGTAAACTTGAACAAGTTCAGGAGTTAAGAGGATGGATTTGAATCCTGACTTTACCTCTTACTTATTGTGTGAATTTGAGCAAGTCACTTGAATCTTCTGAATTTATTTCATAGTTTTAGGAACTCAAATATAAAGTACCTGACGTATTATAAGTGCTTAATTAATTCTATTATCTATTACTATTCTGTGGATTATTAGACTTTGCTGTGAATTAACTTGCATTTCTGCCTCTAAGTGTGGAAAGAGCGTCTAAATGGTTTTCTGATGTAAACAAGTGGTAGAGAGATATTTTGGAAAAGATCTTGAATGACAGTGAGTGAATTAAGTCGTAATAACAATAACGAGGGGCCAGTCCCTGTCCACATGGGTAGAGTGCTCACTTCTTTCAAGGGAACCACATGAGTCCCTAGTCCTTCTTGGTGTCAGGTAATCTGTGGAAGCCACAGGTGGAATTGTTATTAAGAAAGAGGGGCCAGAGACCTATAAAAAGGGACATGCGAGAGAGCAGGGTAAGTGCTGTGACAGACAGTTGTGGGTGCGAAGAATGAACAAGAGTTTTCCAGAAGGGAAGGGAAGAATATTTCTAGCACAGAGAATAGCAGACCTAAGACATGCAGTCTTGGACAGCCTGTCTGTTCAGAGACAGGTCAGCTATTTTATTGTACAGCAGAGACACGGAGCACATGAGACATATCTGATACTATGAATTTGCCAGGTTAAGCCAGGGGAAAGGCATGGAATTCACATAACTGGGTACCTACTATCTGGGATGTGCATAATCCTATTAAATCCCCAACACCCACAAGATGGGAAGCATTATCTAATTGTGTTTACTAGAGCTTGGTGTTCCCAGGGTACCACAATATTCAGCTAGTGCAGAGCTGATATCGGATCTCCGATGCTTCTGATTCCTCCTCCCATGTTCTTCCTGCTGCCCCATAGCCTCCTCCTGAACTCTGAAGTGGTTCTGAGGGAGAGTAGGACCACCTGGTTTTATGCCTCTAAGGGGACACCCAACAAATCTATTATTAGTAATGTTGCTGAAGCTAACAACCTTAAACATCCCGTATGGTGCCATGACATTTTATAGCTTACACAGGATGGTGGGCATATGACTTAAGGCAACTTATTTGACCACTTTGTGCCTCAGTTTTCTCACTGGGCTATATGGCACCACCCTCATATGGTTTCCATGAGGAAAAATTAGATCATACAGGTGAAGTCTTTAGAAAGAAACTCAGGACTTGGCAGACATACTTTTTAACTGTGAAGTAGATACTAATATCATTGTATCACAAAAGTTTTATGAATGAAGTATTTTTTCCATTTAAAAAATGAGAAAACTGAGGCTCGGTGAGTTTGTCCCCCACCCAGCCACAGCTTCAGTGTGATGGATAGGATTCCCGACCAAACTTCTCCCTCCAGAGCCACCTCCCTCTGGTGGCATTGTATGTACTTCTTTCCTGTGACACCCAGGGGCCTGTAAGGTCATGTGTTCTCTCTTCTGTGTTCACGGTATTGGGAAGAGGAATGGTGCTTTCGGAAGCCTACTTTCCATCACAAAAACACACATCAAATAAATGCCTGATCATGGAAGGAATTTTGCTGCACTATCACCCAAGTTATTAGAAGTCTACCTGTACTAAAGGAGCCAAAAAAAAAAAATTACATCTATCACTTTGGTTAAAATAAGCTTTGAGGTGAGATAAAGTCACTAAGAAAGAGATGCAGGTGACCATCTTCAAACAAAGAGGGCACTAATAAATGACATGAAATGCAGAGTAGTGACCCTTGCAATTGCCCCTGCTTTACCTGAAAGCCCAGGTCAGCTGCCAAACCACAGTTAATGGCTCTCTCTAGACTCAGGGCTGGCAGTTACCGTTGTGTTCATTTATTTTGGCCTTCATATAATCAGCTCACAGATATTATTAGATGGTGATAATGGACACGCACATCACACTCCGTTTACAGGCTTGTAGTTAAGGCTGTTAGTCACGCTCTGTGTGACTACAACCAAATCTGTCACGGAGTCTAAACTGACCAATAAATCCATGTCAAGTGGAGAGAATAATTTAAGTGATAATAAAAGGCAACCGGTTTATATTTTGATTTTATTGGCAGAAGTTTCCTGCTGCCTGAATGTCATTTAACTCTTTAGGAAACAGAGAGGAGAGACCCAGACCTTCCAGGTTTCGACGCAGCAGTGTGGATGCCCAGGGACGTTAGCCTCCTGAAGGCAAGCTAATTGCTAGATGTGAAGTTGAATTAGTAAGCACCGTCAGTGGGGAATAAGCAACTAAAAGGATTCGAGGGGCACTTGGTGGATGCAGTTGCCATGGTGATGGGTTTGTTCTCCAAGAGGGGAAGCTGGAACACAGGATGTCGTTGTCTGCATGAAGCCCTTCCCCTTGACTTGCAGTTATGTAGCTTCCAGAGTTCCACCAAAGGCCATTTTAATCCCAGCATTGCTCTGGCAGAAGCTCTGGCTTGTGGGCTAATGTCATAAGGTCTGGAAAATATTCCAGCAAAACTCCCTGGCCCACTGCCTCCCACAGTTAGTTACTAGAAGGGTAGACAGATGCCTGTAAACATGGGAAGGAGGTGAGTGGGAGCCCTGGCATCAGAAAGGAATGTATGTGCATTCCATTCATAAAACCTATTATGCCTAATATGTACTAGTGTTCTTTCTGACTCACAGGAAAAAAACCATCACATTTAGCTTTTTCACCAGCCCCTATCCTATGACTGCGAAGTCCAGGTGACAATATCCATCTCAAGTGGAATGATAAGGGTTAAATTCTTAAGTGGCTGTGAAAGATAAACAAAGTGCAGACATTAACAGGAATGGTTGGATATCTTTCAACTGCCAATAAAATGCAAGATCTGGCAAATAGTATATTCTCAATAAATATTAATTGGACTTGAATCTGGATCTTGCTGATTGAGGCCCCCTTCCATTCTATTTCTGATAAGCTACAGAGAAGTGTGTTTGCTGATATTCCTCATTGGCACATCCTTGGGCTTAGACTCAGAATCCATAATGCTGTAATGATCCAGGTGATTGTGAGGTCTCTGTGAGGACAAAGACCAACCGTATCTACCTGCTCCCTGTTGTGTGTATCCAAGGCTTACTCCAGGATGGACATGTGCAAGGCTCATTTGAGAAGGGAGATTGATGGTGAATGGGTGAAGTGGTCACCAAGATGAGACTGAGCTTTCCATATATCTAAATGATGTGCTTCATGCTTTGGGGTATTTATACAACAGTGATGAATGGATAAATCTTTACCCACAACGGCACCCTTCCATACATGTCAAACTGTGCAGCTTCCTTTCCACATGCTGTTGTGAACCTGGTGGCATCACAGATGCAGCCTCCTGTATAATCTTTAGTACTACCTCATTGAACAATTAGTACTCTTAGCATTTTGTTAATAAGACTGAGAGAGTGAATTAAAGTATAAAAATACTGTTGTTAATGAATCGTGTCTTTTGTGGTGCTTCATGATGTTAAAATATCTGGGAAAGCTAGATGAAAGAAAGTCATGACATATTAATGACTCAAATGTGTGCTGGAATTGGCAGAACAGAAAGTGGCATGAATAATTCAAATAAGACACCAATTTTTTCCCTCTTGCAAAGTGTTGAAGCATAGATGTGGGGGAGGGGAGTTTCTTGGAAAACAAGCTCAAGCACTAAGTTGTCCAGCCATCACCTTGCATTTGGAGGGTTAATCCAAGTTCAAGCAACGTAGGACACCTCCTAGCCCATCTGAAGGGATTATACTGAAATCTTTTGACACCACATTTTGTTCCTTTGACTTTGGCAGCTGCTGGGGAGAGTTAAGACTAAATGTTTGATGCCCAGTGAATTAGAGTCTATTTTTGAACTCAGATCTCCAAATCCTGAAGGGATGGTCCCCAAGATGAAAGAAAAGCAGAAAACAGTATGGGGGGCAGTTGCTTTCGTGCACTCCCAGCTTATCTCCACCACACCAGCAAGGACATGAAAGGCTTGAAAGGATGTTCTTGGCACAGATGCCGATCGTGAGCCGGCCAGGAGCACAAGCCCACAGATCCACCTTGTTGCTTTTTCTTTTCGTCTTCTTCCCTTAAAATACTTTTGAAAACATAGCTACAGTGACAAAGAAAATCTGTCTATTTCAGTTGTTCATAGATCACTCTAGGTTAGTTATGCATGAATAAGACTGGATTTCTATCAGAGCTACATAATATATATTCTTATGTTATATAAATGTAATGTATGTGGTATGTAGCTAGTATGTGTATATACACATGCATGTATGCAAAGACACATAAGCACGATAAATATATTTTTTTGCAGTACAGGAAAAATATTTTAAAAGAAAATTGCTGTGTCCAAAGTTTAAATTAATGTGGAATTAGGATTTAAATGATTAAGGCAAAACTATCCTCAGGAAGACCATGAATATAAAGTTCTCTTTCAGAAGTTCAATAGGGAGGATAAATCAATACATACTTAAGTCAATCCATAAATTATCCCCTGCAGGCTGTCTTCTAGAAGTTGGTCCGGAGAGCTTAGAATAAAGGGAAAAGTAGAAAAATCTGCCCACGGGATCAGACCAGCGCTCACCGCAGGAGAGGAAAATCCACTCATCCATCCATTCTTCCACCCATCCACCCACCCACTCACTCACCCTCACGCTCTTCCACTCACATACAGAGTATATGTCAGTGCCAGGCACTGTGCAAAGCGCTGTGGGCATGAAAAAAGAGCCACAGCCCCTCATTTCACTAAGCTTTCTACCCAGTAAGTGAAAGAAATGGGGAGAAATATAATCTGGTTACCATGCACTGAGCTGTGAGGTGGCAGGAGCTCTAGGAATGCAGAGACAGACAACTATCATTTATCAAAAACTACCTAAGATTGTAGACTTTCATAAGTCAGAACGTAATTCCTTTTTCTAAGCATTAAGCTACATAAAAATTAATTTCCTCTCTTGGTTCCTTACTACACCATGTAACTTATCTAATCCTTTTTACTGTTTTAGAGACATTTTTCATATATCACTCCACATAATATGAAACAACATCATTGATTTTTAGCTCAATCATAGCTGTGTATAAACCTTAGGAAAATATTTTGTTAAGCATACATCGCTTAAAAATAGAGCAAGCCTGAAATCAAATAACTTCAGTTTTTTTTACTTGAGCAACTGTTATGTGCCAAGTCTTGTACTGAGATGTTATCATCCTCATCATAACTTCATAAGGTACATCACACACACATAGTTTAGTCACTAATGGCTTGCAACATAGTACATATAGTAACTAAGTTTAGTATAGAAAATCGTTAAAGATTGTCTAACTCAGAGTGGCCTATAAGTGAAATGTGTCCTCTTTGGCCAACATAGTATTTTATTTAGTGTAATTTGCATGTTCTTCTTAAGTCCATCTTGCAGGGAGGGAGAAGCTCCACATCTACTATTTCTCAGGACACACACTCACTTCACAGACTTAAAGGCTTGGAGTTAACGACTCTTGAATTCTGCACAAGCTCTTCCTTTAACAAGTGAGGAAAATGATGCCGGAGACACTAATTCACTGCCTAAAGTCAAGTCTCAGTGACCCCCTCCCTTTGAGGACTTCAGCATCTAACTATGGAGACAATCTGACTGGTATGAAAGCACAAGACACCACAGTAGGGCAGCATTGTTGGGCTCTGAATCCGGCCACAGAGCAAAATCACTTAATGTGCTCTTTCTCTTTTTTGGTTATTTTGCCCATTTGTCTGTTTGTTTGTTTGTTTGTTTGTTTGTTCTTGAAAAGAAGTGTCTCTTGCTTATTTGATTGTTTCAAGTGTTGTATTTTGGTTTATTTGGCATTACTTGGGCTCAAACCCAAGGCTCACAAAATTTCATAAAGTTAAAATGAACTAATTTATGAGTGTGCGTTATACACAGTCACACATGACTTAGAATAACATGCACTGTGCTGGTCAGTTTCCTCTCACTGTGAGAGTCTCCTGAGATAACCAACCTAAAGGAAGAAGGTACCTGTGGGGTCACAGCTTCAGAGGTATCAGTTCATAGTCAGTGTGCCCCATTGCTGTGGGCCTGAGGTGCTGTAGCCTTCTATTCTGATAGACCTTGTAAGTTTCCTTACTTTAAAATCACTAAGTCACAGTGCAAAAAAAAAGCAAAGTTTAAATTGAATAGCATCTCACATTCCATCATTTGAGGTTTGTTTGTTTCTCTCTTTTTATTTGGTCATTTTGATAGGATTTAATGGAAGCAGCGGGAGCTGAGAAGGGCAGTAAGGTACTAAGTGACCAGGGAAACTCACACAGAAAGCTGCTGGTATAAAGGGCATTTCATCCATCTCCTCCCACTCAGCACACTGCCCTTTACCCAGAGGCAAAGTCACTGCAAGAGAAATGAGTCTCAGGCTGCTGTTGTTGGAGGGCAGAGAGATCTGGCACCTATTTTTACCTATACTGGTATATACACACTTAATGTCACATCTGTAATTCTATTACTAGTAATACGATTCTATTCCCTCATTTATTCCTTACCAGTTATGGATTTGTTAAAAAGGCATATAGTTATGTATTACAAAGTGTATCAAAATATCACAAGTGCTTTTTTATAAGAGAACATCCATAGCTTGCTTTTATATTCCCCTTGATGTATGAAATAAAACCTTATTTAATTAAAAAAACTACATCATGTAAAATTGCATATATCGACATTAGAAAATTCAATAACATTTCTCTAATTTATATTTACTGGAGGAAACCCAGTGCCAATTAGTGAAAATTGAGTGATGGGGTCTGCTCGGTGAAAGGTGTTTTCTCATGGGGGCATGTTGCCAGCAAAAGTTCATCCGGAGACCTGCAGGCTGGAGAGAGGATGGTGTATTTGTTTGAGGAACAGGAAAAGTTATGGCTGGGCATGACCCAGTGCAAAAAAAGGTGACAGACAAGAACTGACACCAGAAAGAACCCCTGAGTCTTGATGGTCAGTAATATTCAAAGTGTGGCCCTGGTCACACACCTATACTCCCAGTGACTTGGGAGGTCCAGCCAAGAGGATCACAAGCTCAAGGCCTACGTTGGCAACTTGTCAGTCCTCTGTCTCAAAACTCAAAATAGGGATGTAGTTTACAAGAAAAGTCCTAGGCCTGATCTCCAATATGGGGTACAGTGGGGAAGTATGTATAACCCAAAACAAACAAGAGCAAGAAATTGTAATAAACACAAAGTCCTTGCCACTCCTCATACTTATTGAATCCAAAACCCTGGGGGTAGGGCTAGAAATCTTCATTTTAAGAAGTGCTCCAGGTGATTCCAAAGCTTTGATTCTATTGCTGTGAAAACCAAAAATGTAGAGAACATTGGAATCACCCAACCAAGCTTTAAATACATTGCAGACACCTGAGCTCCACCCAAGCCATTTAAATCAAGAGATCAGGCACTAGCATTTGTATTTTTACAATGCTTTCCACGTAATTTTACTATGAGGCCAGTCTTGGGAGTCAATGATGTAAATTTCAGAATCTACAACATATTGATCTTAAGAAAGTTTCTCAGACCAAACTCATTGATAATGAACTTTCCCCACTTTAAGCCTGGTAATGTTGGCCCCTGTAATTAACACCATCCATTCCCTACGGCCAGTGCCAGTTGTCTGTGTCTTTCCTACCAACGTCCCACGGATGCTGATATCAGAAAGTATTTGTTGCATATATGATATGAGGTAAATTTCATTTAGCTCAGACTCAAACATCAATTACACAGGTAAAGCAGCCCTCAAAATGATGAGATTTAAAAAATTAAAGCTATTATTTTGGACTGGGGATAGAGACTTCCATAGTTTCTCATTAGTTAAAAACTCAAAATAGCCACACTGCCCGTATCCTAACAGTGAGCTCTTCCTCACAGTTCAAATATCACCTTCAATCACCACAAAGCCTTGGACACTTGATAGTGAGGAGACTTCAGTAATGATAACAACCACATTAATGAGCATTAATGATGAGGTCACATCTGTGTAGAAGGCTGGTTAGGTTCTGAAGACAGTACAGAAGCTATAAATCAGAGTCAGAATCACCCTGGCCTTCCCTTAAGGCTGAGGCAGGTGAGCACTTCAGAACCAGGTCCCCCTGAGACCAGCTGGCCATGGTTAGTCACCCACCTCAGGTCCCACACATGGGATAGTGCCTCTCCCACCTTTTTTTGCAGTATCACCAGCCCTTCATACCAGTGCTTTTATACATTCTCTCTCTACAGCTCCATCACATCTCATGAAGCAGTTATTAGTATAACTGTCATCCCAGTCTTCCGGCCGAGCCCACGTTGGAGCACCCTGCATGCAACAGCAGACTCTGCCCACTGCTTCTCTAAACCAGTGCCAAATTTAATGCAATTTTTAGTGGGTTTATTTTTTTTATTATCTTTATTGGTACATTAAATATACACATCATGATTGCACTCCATAATGGGGATATGTACCAGTATAAGACACAACTTAATTCTCATATTTCCCATAGCCCTACCCACCCTACCACACCCCCATATACATAAAATTTGTTTCCTTACTTCTTTGTTACAATCTCAACATTTTCTCCCTTCACCCTATTTACATTGAGCATTTTCTATTTCACAATATATAACATACAATGCTAGGACTCATTTACATCTTTATTTTCTCATACCAGAGAAAAGATGTGATATGTATCTATCTGTGCCCTATTTATTTCACTTATGAGGATATCCTCAAGGTATGTCCATTCAAGTCGAAATGATTCAAACTTATCATTTTTTATGACAGAGTAATTCTCCATTCTGTAGAAGAACCACAGCTTTTTTATCCAGTCTCCAGTGGATGGACATTTGGGTTGTTTCCAAGATGTAGCAATCACAAACTGGGCTGCTATAAACATGGATGCACATATGTCACTGTGATATGAGTCTTTTAATTCTGGAAAAACTGGGCTTTAACTTGCCAAAGGCTAAAACTAGGTCTAACTCTTTCACCGTGTACCAAGCTAAAATCAAAGTGGATAAGAGACCTAAATATTAAAACAGACACTCTAAACCTACTGCAAAACAGGTTAGGTAGAACTCTTAAAGACATTGGCTTAGGGAAAGACTACATGAACAAAACTTCTATAGCACAGGAATTGGCTGAGAAAATCAACAAATGGGACATCATTCTTTTAAAAAGCTTCTGCACAGCAAAGGAAACCACCAACAGTGCAAATAAGCAACCAACAATGTGGGAAAAAATCTTTACCAGCTGTTCCTCAGATAAAGGGCTACTATCTAGAATATATAAAGAGCTCCAAAAAATCAGCCCACCCAAATTTAATGACCCAATTCAAAATGGGCATTTGAAATGAATAGATATTTTTCAGAGGAAGAAGTAAGAGCAGCTAAGAAGCATATGAAGAAATGCTCAACATCATTAGTCATTCAAGAGACGCAGATAAAAACAACATTGAGATTTCATGTCACTCCACATAGAATGGCTGCCATGTCAGAATCAGCCAATGGCAAATGTTGACGAGGCTGTGGAGAAGAAGGAACCCTTCTCCACTGTTGGTGGGACTGTAGACTCGTACAACCCCTGTGGAGATCAGTTTGGAGAATCCTCAAAAAGCTAGGACTGGAGGTCCCATTTGACCTGGCCATTGCCCTGCTAGGTATATACACACAAGAATTAAAAGACTCATATCACAGTGGGTTTATTTTTTAATTTTATTGTGAAATAGACACATTTTGTATACGTATCATGGTCACACTCAACATTGACAACTTGCTCCAGTATATGACATGACTTGATTCTCATTTTCTCCCAATCCCCTGCCCACCCTACAACCTCCCAATCTCCTATATACATAAGCTTATTTCCCCTTTTTTATTACCATCACAATTTTTTATTTCTCCTCCTTACTTATCCCTACCCCAATTTCCATTTGAATATTTTCTATTTTACAATATCTAAAATACAGTCTAGAACTCATTTAAATTTTCAGTTTCTCATATCAGAGAAAAGATATGGTATTTACACATCTGTGACCTATTTATTTCACTTATGAGTATGTCCTCAAGGCATGTCCATTTGAGTATGAATGACTCCAACTTGTCATTTAAAAAGTTTTATCATTTCTAGTAAAGAAAAAACTTTTTCTGAATAGTGAATTATGAATCTAGCTAGAGTATGGACATCAGTGTCATGAGATCAAGTCAGAATTTAGTCTTTTCCTGCCTACTATCCCTACACTTTTCTGATATCAGCTCTCCAAAGAATATATTTATTTTCTTGGTTTTCATTGGGCAAACATACAATGTAAATATAGATAGATTTGCAAATATACATATATGCATACCCATACATCTGACCTACTTTATAAAATCCACTCCACTGTCTGCTGCCTGGTGTCCCCAGAGAGGGGGGCTTAGGATGCACATGACATTCCTTGCACCTGACAGATTATACATGCACGCACCTCAAAAGTGAAGCCTTGGGAAAGAAGCACTGAAGATGATGACAGTCTGAAAAGTTATCCCATAGTTGTCAGCATTGCTAGGCCCAGCTATTGAGAAAGCAGACTCTACAAGTGGGCAGGCATCTAATTAGCATCCAAAATAATGCAAGGAGCTACTCAGGAGAGGGTCTGAGATGATGAATTGCTAGCTCTGTTTAGCATTTCTCTGGTTTCTCCTTCACCTCCTCATACTAATGCTGCTGCCTAGCTCCTTTGCCACTATGAAGAGAGAAAAGGTTAGAGGGTAGGAATAACTCTTTATCACCTACATTTCCTGGGAGTTTAATTAAGAGCAGGGAAAAAGAAACAGGATTGGAGGAATGCTTCTCTGTTCCACAGTCTCCACTCCTTCAAACAACTTCAACTCCAGTGAGCAGTTCATTAATGAGTAACTGCATGTGTAGCAAAATGAATGTCACTGTTTGGAATTGTGCAGCACACAATCTGCACACCTCTATGCAGCAATCCTGCCAGCTGTCTCTGAGACTTTGCCAAAGCAAACAGTAAAGCATAATATTGTGTATTCACTTCTTCTAAACTTGAAAAGACTCTACTATATGATTTTTGCATAATGACATTACCAAATCTCCTTTTAAGTAATTCAAATTTTCATTTTCTCAGAACATTGAGAGTCTTACTGAAAGGATTCAATGTGTATTTATTTCCTTCCTTGCTACAAATTTGAGGTTGTTTATGGTTATACATATAACTAATAAGCATATATGTTCACATAAATATAGTAGAAAGCTAGAGGCAAGAAAAGGAGAAGGAATTATACCAATTATAGGATTAATACATTTATTATGCAGACTTTTTGTTTAAGTAACTATGAGCTTCCCAGAATGCCAAGCATCCTAGAATGTTTGGCCTAGAAGCCAAAGCAAAATATGAGACTATCCTAATTATATTATTTAAAGTCAGTAGATAAAAGCTAGTACCAAAACTTTTAAGAGCAAAAGTCCTTTTTCCTGAAACATAACAATAGCAAAACATATCATCACAAGGCTAACATATTTTACCACCTTGAAGACAATGATAGTAATACTAGGATGGGAAGAAATAATTTTAATAATTGTTCCAGTTGCAAGTTTCTGAGCCATCCAGCCAGGTTCAAAGGTCCACCTACTTGAGCCCAGTCCACAGCATGGCTCCAGTTCTCCTGTTTCTAAAAAAATTAGAAGATTAAGTCATCATCTACCCCATGGTCTGACTAGGACAGTGGGGATAATGGCAGTGGTGCATGTATTGACACAGAGTTTGTTTGGGTTATGGACAGCCCTCAGTAAATGTCAGTTCCTGTTATCAAAGTCTAAGGTGATAAGAAGGATGTTGGAGCATGTGGCTGAGATCAAATGCCAGAGCTACACACTAAGATGCCCAAGGCAGATGAGAACATTTTGAAATCAAAGGATGTGTGTGGAGACAGGGCAAGGAAGCCAGGTGAAGGAGACTCCTGGACAAGTCCTGAGCAGTGTTGAGCCTTTGTCCTCCAATTCCTCACAGGCCCAGATTTTTCCTGTCAGGAAAACCTTTGCTTATCTTTAAAGCATCACTCTGAAACTATGACCCTAAAAAGAAATAACCTAAGTTAGTGATAGTTTCACTAAAATGCAGACAAAGCCATCACTTACGGCTTTGAACCACTCAGCATGATGAGCAGGTCATTGAGTGGCCCAGTCAGGCTGCAGTCTCAGGGCAGGGCCTCTGTGTACACTGGGGGCAGGGTGAGGAATAGGCATGGGCATGGGCAGCAAGCAAAGTACAGCCAGGAGTCAATTATCTCTGAAGGCGGGGATGTTTGAAATGCTGAGTCTGGGACCAGAGTAACTCCAGGAGAAGCATTGGGAACAGAGTCTGAGGAAGTAGGGTCAGAGGACTCCTTCAAAACAGCACTTTACCATCTTCTTTAGCCACAACCCCAGTAAGACACGTACTTTATATCCCAGCATACATGCACAAGTGCACGCAACTTAACAAAACCTTCACACCAGGCTCTTCTCCTTACTGTGGATGCTACACTCCAATAGCATCATTTCATTCTACTTTATTTTTTAAATGCTATTTTATTTTACAACCTTAAAAATGTCTCTTTAAAGAAAAAGCTAAAGAACAGCTATCTTGGCAGACCTAGGTCCAAAGCTGTTGAGACAGAAGTTTTGTTGGGGTGGACACTTAGCAGTGGTCATAGGCCTTAACTGTGGTGGGACCCCAAGTGTTGGGGTGAGTCTTTTGAATCAATTAGCTCCCACAGCCTGAGTTTTCTTGAATCCCTTATGCCTGTACATTGCAGACATTCATAACAGTTATTTTAATCAAATTTGAGCAGTTGTAACCAAGTTTGAATAACTGTCTCCAATATGCAGGCTTGTAGAAACCTGAATGGATAGATCAGCAAGACTTGGAACACCCAAAGGAGTGGATAGAAGGCATGTTCCATTGACTTCACTTGTCTTGTGAAGAGGCTTTGAGAACGGAGTTGTCAAGGCCCTGCCCTGTGGTGGAAGCAGGCCTTATAAAGGTGTTAGAGCTCAGGCTTCTATGACTTGGAGAGAGCTGAGTAGCTATTTAAATAGTTCAGGCTATAACATAATTTTCTAGAAGTGCTTACCCTTTAAATCCTTCCTTGTACTTCTTTCTGGAGTAAAGAACATATTTCTTCCTTTTCCTTCCTTTGTGCCATTAGATTTCTCAAATAAAAATGTTACAGTGTGTTTTACAAGCAAGAGCTCTCTCTGTTCTGGAATGCTAATGCTTACCAAGAGAAAAAAATTAAGAAACAGTAGCTTCTACCCCAGAAGTTGCCAATTTCCATTCCAAGTTGTGCAGTCTGGTCTTTCCTCAGGCCCTGTTCCTTGGTGCTCCCAGAGGACCCGAGCTTTAGTCCCAGGAGGGGCTGTAAGAGCACGGGCAGCTACTCTGCAGAAGGACTGCAGATGACGCTGAAAGCAGTCTCACCCTGAGCTCTAGCCCCATCCACAGTGCAAGTTACTTAACCTTCCAACATTCCATTCCTTCCTCTGGAAAATGCAGATAATAATATCTACTTGACAGTGTTGGAAAGGTAAGATACAGTGTATGTACAACAGAAAAGTTCTGGGCACTGGGGCATGCTGAAAAGTACTTTTGGTAGTTGTTTTCTTCTTCCTCCTCCTCTTTCCCCCACTCCTCTTCCTTCTTCTTCTTCTCCTCATCCCTTTCTTTCCTCTCTCCTCCTCTGCCTCCTTTTCTTTCATCATCATCATCATCATCATCATCATCAACATCATCACTTTAGTCTGAAATTTGTACACACATTTGAGTTACCATGGAGCTTCCTCCTAAGCAACCCTGTCCTATCTGATGCCCTGAAGTACTGAACACATAGCACATTGCAAGAGTGTACCAACTGCTGACCATGACAAACTGAATAATTTACACATTCCAATGCAAAATGAAAACACTGGATGCATTGTTCAAAATTTATTAAGAATTTTAAATGGCAGTAACAGAGCATGAAACCAAGCGTGGAAACTTTCTTCACACAAGGTGCCAGAAAATGGCACAGGCCACATATCTGTGGGCTTGACGCTGCTGAAGAAGCAGAACAGGCACAACCTCAAACACCATCCAAGTCTTTGTGTTCCCTGAAAGCTCTTCCGTACTGGTGCTGTAAGTTTTCCCTCATCCCAACTCCCACTAAGTCCCACTGTACATTCTTGCATAATCTATTAATTCTGCATATTCTCAGTTGACTCATTCAGAGTAGATGTCTGTGGGCATAGTGAAGCCTCAGGAGAACTCTTAGGATCCAGTCCTCTATGAACACTGGCCAGTATTTAGCTTCTTGTCCTTGCTGATTCATTTTTACAGTCCCAATCCCTGTTCTTCTAGTCCATATGACTTCTGCTTGATAATTAACATCCCTGTCCCACTCTCTCAAGCTCTTTCTCCTCTCTATTGCTTGTTCAAATCCTTCTATCCACAGACCAACCCCCAAAATGTACTCAGTAAAGATTTTTAGCATTATTTCACTGTGTGAATCATAATATAGTTCAGTTTATTATTAAGTTACTAGAACAACTTTTGAGCTGAGCTGTTTTTTGTTTAGAGCAAGTTCCCCGATGTCTTCTACTGACATTGAACTTTATTCCTTCTTTTTATCACTATTAAGTCATTGCCTTCAACCAGTGATCTCACAATCACATTTCCTTTCTGCAACTGCTTATGTGATTTAGAAAACACTTTCAATATCCATGGCTTCTTATGAGAAATATATTAAGGAACCAAAAGTGAGGAGTGTACCTTGTGTTTTGGACCAACCCCATTTTTCTGGTAGGTTCCACACGTCCCTCCAGGAGGAACTGATGAGCACTTGTCACCAAGGCATGCATGACCACATTGACTAATTAGTTGACTCTGTGGAAATTGTTCAGAACAATCCTTCCCTTACAGTTCAAGATTAAGCAGGTACATTTCAGAGTTGGGAATAGTTGAAACCTAAGTTGTCACTAAAATCTGATCTCTCACAAGGACTCTAGAATTGAACTCTGAAATATTATGTTCCATTACAGTTGCTCTCCGACTGCTGCAGTGGCAGAATTTCTTCATCTGAATCTACTTTATTATGTGGCATATCATGTTTCACAAGGTTGTGGAGATGATTAAGTGAGCAAATGAGTGTCAAACACTTGGCACAATCCTTGGGACGTAGTAAGCACTCAGTAAATATTAGCAATTACTCTATGCTTCTTTACTTTGAAATGACATTAATTCTCATGACAACTGAGTATATTGGATCATTCTGCTGCTGTGCAAGGCAATCTGCTCCTCTGAGTGCTGCTGTTCACACATTAGTTTGTAGCAAAGAAAAGAGTTGCTTTTGAAGATAAACAGAGTTGGCTTCATAGTAGAGGTGAGCCACTTACTCTCAACTGGTGGCAATTTTAACTCGCAGTCCCCAGGGACATATGGCACTATCCAGGGATACTTCTAGTTGTCACAGCTGGTGCAGTTCTACCAGCCCTAATAAACAGAGGCTGGGCTGCTGCTGAACATCACACACAGCAGAAAACAGACCTTCTCACAAAAACAATGTCATGTATTCTGGGGTTGAGCTCTGCATTTGTTTTTTGAGAGAGGGTCTCACTTTGTAGTTCAGGCTGGCCCTGAGCTCACCACATAACCCAGGTGAGCCTGGAACTCACAGCAATCCTCCTGCCTCTCTTGGAACTCACAGCAATCCTCCTGCCTCTGCCTCCCGAGTGCTGGGATTACAAGCATGAGCCACCACACCTGACACTGTGGTATGTGGTACTAATTGCTGATGGGTGTGAGTCACCATGCCCAACATTCTGGTAGGTGGTTACCAGGGACTGAACTGAGGACCTTGTGCTTGCAAGACAGACACCAGAACCACTGAACAAAATCCCCGGCCCAAGAATAGCTCTGTTTTATAAGACATGTTAGTGGAATACTTAACCTCACCAAGCCTCAGACTCCTCTCTGAAAAGGAAAAAATAAATAGTGCCATGCTTGTAAGGCTGTTATAAATACTAGAAACAAACATAAGTGAGAAGTGTGTAGTAGCATCTCTGGTCCATAGCCAACCCTGAAGATGCCAGTAAACACAACACTGAGAAACATAGTTTCTTATGCAAAGGCCTCACTCACATTTACAAGAAGACAGAGATGCTCAGAAACTCTGTAGGTGTCTTTGTTACTCAGAGAAGACAGAAATCCCCAAACCCTGTCTTTCTTCTTTTGTTTCTTTTTTGGATTGCTCAGAAGTTAGCTCCACCCTTACTGTTCTTATTTCTTCTCAGTACCCAGCCATTGACGTGGTCCAGAATATGGATTAAAAAGATTTCTGTTCTGTTATTTGGTTATCATCAGCACTCTTGTCTGTCTAACTTTATTAAGGTAATGCCTTCACAAAAAGGGGCCTGTTTGTTTTAGAGATTGTGTTTGGGCACAGTGTATTCCAGAAGTCTCAGTAAGCTGACAATAGCTGAGCTGTGCATAAGCAATTTGCAAGATCCTGCTCAGTTATTGTCCCAGTGCTTCAAATTCCTCTCTCCTACCCTGCTCACAGCCATACCTGTGACTCCTCAGTACTATAAGACACTTTTCAGTATGCACATTGCACAATGGCTTTGGAAGGCATTGAGTAAAGATATCAAAAATGCATAATTCAGGTCGACTTAGCAACTTATCATTTACTTTTCTAGCTTTATCAGTGATGTCAGACAGCATGTGGGTTCCTTCAAGGAAAAACTTCAGAAAATTCTCAAGGAGGCAAATATAAAGGAGCAGAAGATAGGATTTTACTTGGAAATCAAATGAGCCTTACTAAAAATCCTTCCTTCCTGACAAGGATAAGGTATATCTTCAGAAACATATAAGCCAGCTCCTCCATTATGAGAGGGGGTGGCTGAAGGAGGAAGTGACTTCCTGTTTCATGTGCTATTTTCCAGCAGGAAGTGACTTAATATACAAGATAATATGTACAGGTCTCATTTAGGATTCATTTGGTGAGGAAATAGTTACCAAATACTACCCAGATTTGGACAATATGCTGAGCCCAACGTTACAGTGTACAAGACATTGTTTCTACTCTCAGAAAAGTCACTATATGCTGCTCACTCCCCCTGCTTCCTTCTACCTCAGAGCCTGAAACTGTGAAATGAGTTTCCCAGTTCTCTGCAGGAGCTGATCCAACTTACCTGAAATAACTTCTTTACCTACTTTGATGAGAATGCTTCCACTATCTTTTAAAGCCTACCCCAAATCCAACTCAACCCTACTCTCATCTACAAATTACCCTAACTGCAAAATCTGCCCTCAGGCCACTCATCCCACAAATTCACTCCCATCCTCCCCTTACCATGCTCCTCGTATGCAGACAAAAATGTAACTTACAGAGGCCTACTCACACTATTAATTAAATAAGAGACATAATCACTGATCTACAATAAAATGACATAGAAGGCTCAGAGAGAGGAGCACTGAGGTAAGCCACACTCAGTGTTGGGTGGTCCAGTTACAGAAGGCACCCTCCAGAGGCCATTATGGCAGCCCAGAGAGTGACCAAGAACCTGATTCCTGCATAAGATCCTGGCATTTTCAACAGGTGAACCCAGACACAGCTTGGAATCTAGGGAGTCTGAAAAATCAAGCTCAACACAAGGGAGCTGTGTCTGGTTGGGGTCTATCCAAGCTGCTGTGATGGTAGCACTGTCCACAGAGCTGGCCTTGGAGGCCATTGTGTGTCCCACACCAGCAGGAAGGTAGAGGAGGGAGAAGCTGCTAATGCACACACTCCATCAGTCCAAAATGACACAGACAGGGGTTTGTACTCCAGAGAGTCTGGCTTCAGGGCTCAACAGGGCAAAAGCAGAAGTGAAGACCATTGTGGAGGGGCAGCTGCTTTGTGTATCTATAAATATGCTGAGGCAGAAATGCTGAACTAGCTTTGACTTGCTAATATATCTCACCCAGCACTGAAAGAGTGCAGCTTCTCTGTGCTCCACAATATCCTGTCTCTTCTGTGACTCTGCACATTAAGAAAAACACAGCTACAGACACACTGCAGTGCTTCCTTGAATCACTCAAACAGATGATCATAGCAAAGGTTGACAGCACCCCAAAGAAGCATGATGAGTAAATTAGCATAAGTGTAACTCAAATCATGGTCTTTGTTTCTCACACTCTAAAAATAGTTGCTGTAAGTAGAAGGAACATAATGTGCATAGCCACAAAACCTCCATGGACTGTTTGCCCAAAAGCTGGGAATCGGTCACCTTGGCCCAGGCGGACTTGCCTGTGCCATGAGTTTGGACAGCTCTAGTGAGGAAAGCTGAGGAATACCACCAGCTCCAACCACGTCCGTTCTGAATTAGTGCCGATTTTACTTTCACAAAAGTCCTTCCCAGCACATCAGGGAGAATTAAGAGGTCTTCCTATGTGGACATGCAATATGCAGAGAGCAGTGATGCCTGCCCCCACCGTCCATGGCGGAAAAGGTAAGGTCAACTCTGAGCAAAGAAGAGGCTGCCAATAATTGTACATTGTACCGATATGTTCTTTGTATTTATAGGGAGTGCCTGATTCTAGAAGGGTTTACCCTTTGTGGTTCCTCCTCTGAAAAAGCATCTTCCTAAGAAAGCAGATGGTGGCTCCCTTTGCTGCATCACTGTTCGAGAACCTTCAATTATGCTGCAGATAAACAGTGTTATTCTGTTTAGTTCTTGAGATAATCTTCTATTTAAATCATAGCTAATTACTATTTAGCAAATTGAACTCATTGAGTACTTCTGAAATGTCCTTTTCACTGTCAAAATGAATGCCTTAGCGATCCCCTCCACCCCCGAGAAGGGATTTCTTTTTCCACTACATAGAATATTGTCAGTGTGGTCTGGATTAAGATAGAGATTATTTCTTTTAATCCTTTAGGAAAAACTCATAATGCCAAACATCTTTAAAGCTCAAGTCTTTGAGTAGACATCCTTTTAGCACACATACCTACCTAATAAACACCTTACCAGTATTTCTGGCTGTGGACTAGGTAGTAAAAGCCTCATACCAGGAGGGCAGAGAAGGAAAAGTGGCATGCTGATGGGGAAGTATCGCTTGCCAGCTGGCACACAACAAGGCTGGGCAGAAATGTCCAAGAAGCTTCTATGTGGGCTGTGTGTTCCAGTGGCCATGATTATTCAGCCACCTAGCTTTCTTAAGACCCAAAGGAAGTCATTCAGTTCAAAATTTGTACAGACAACAACTCCTTGAAAGAACTAAGTCCACACTGCAGAATGAAATCCACACATCAAACAATTACGAGGTAAAAAGCAAACCCATTATGCAACCAGAAAAGCAAGGGTTATATATTTGCCAACAGCATAGAACTTGGCCACAAAAAGAAGGGCACATCCTTAGAGGCTCATCTCTGCTATTCTCTAGTCATTTCCCAAGAGGCAACCTCTACCTACTATGGCAAAACATTTAAGGGAATCAAGGATTTCTGCCTCTTTGGAACCGCAGTCTTCGCTTCTAAGTGATGATCAGGCATCCAATAATTTAGAATTCCCAAGTCTGCATCTTTGGCTACACAAGCCTCTACCTCATTCCCTTTCTGCCAAGGAAGGACTATGCTACTAGCATTCCCACTCAGAGGCCCAAACAAGAGCAGATGACAGTGTTTTGAAATAGTATACTGATAAAAATTTGAACATGCAAACAAGTCCTGACTTCAAAGGGTGAAAAGAAAAGAAAGTCAGACTGCAGGCTGAGAACCAAGGAGTCACCTTCCTGTGGTCCCCTGCTGTCGCACAGAACCCTAGAGTAAAAGTTCTAAATTTGAACTTAATCTTCCAGGTGCTTATGAAAGTATATTTGTTATGATAGAAGAGTAGAACATACTTATCCAACAGTTGATCAGCTTGATACAAAGCTTCTAAAGGTGTAGACATGTGGTCTTCCATTTCTATCCTTCTCCTGGAAGTCATCACAGTTAGAGAAGCAGAAAGACTGAGGAAATCTCCAGTGCTGTTGATATCCTCTTTTTATAACACCACATGGGACTGCTCGATCTCCTAAACTGCTTCCTGGATGCGCATACATCTCAATCTATCGGTTATTCTGAACACAGGGCATTCTTACTATGCACATCTGCTATTGCTTAAAGTCAGCTTTGGGAAGATACTTATCCGATGCATTTTCTTCACTCTAGTTATTTCCCAAACCTGTGCAACTCTGGGAATTGGCGAAGGAGCATTTCCAAATTAATCTTATCTGTCTTTTGTGTACATCTCTTTTCTTTGAACCTACAACTGCTGTGCTGTTCTCTAGATATGAAATGTTTCTGCTACATGATGGTATTCTCCCCCAAGCCTAAACTCCTATACATTTTCCTATTCTCCCGTTCACATAAACTGTGTTACAAAGTCCTACTTTCATGTGAAGGATGATGAGATCAAGTGTAATCAGGATAGTATGGCCATAGACAGTTTCTCTTTTTTTATTTTTAATCTTTATTGTTACATTAGATATATGCATCATGATTGCACTCCATAATGGGGATTTGTACCAGCATAAGACACAACTTAATTCTCATTTTTTCCCATAGCCCTACCCACCCTACCGCTCCCCCATATACATAAAATTTCTTTCCTTACTTTTTTCTTACAATCTCATCATTTTTTCCCCTTCACCCTATTTTACATTGAGCACTTTCTATTTCACAATATATAACATACAATGCTAGGACTCATTTACATCTTTATTTTCTCATACCAGAGAAAAGATGTGATATGTACCTATCTGTGCCCTATTTATTTCACTTATGAAGATATCCTCAAGGTATGTCCATTTAAGTATAAATGATTCAAACTTATCATTTTTTATGGCAGAGTAATACTCCATTCTATAGAAGAACCACAGCTTTTTTATCCAGTCTCCAGTTCATGGACATTTGGGTTGTTTCCAAGATGTAGCAATCACAAATTGGGCTGCTATAAACATGGGTGCACATATGTCACTGTGATATGAGTCTTTTAATTCTTGTGTGTATATACCTAGCAGGGCAATGGCTGAGTCAAATGGGACCTCCAATCCTAGCTTTTTGAGGATTCTCCAAACTGATCACCACAGGGGTTGTATGAGTCTACAGTCCCACCTACAGTGGAGAAGGGTTCCTTCTTCTCCACAGCCTCGCCAACATTTGCCGTTGGCTGATTCTGAAATGGCAGCCATTCTATGTGGAGTGAGATGAAATCTCAATGTTGTTTTCATCTGCATCTCTCGAATGACTAATGATGTTGAGCATTTCTTCATATGCTTCTTAGCTGCTTTTACTTCTTCCTCTGAAAAATATCTGTTCATTTCAGATGCCCATTTTTGAATTGGGTCATTAAATTTGAGTGGGCTGATTTTTTTGAGCTCTTTATATATTCTAGATAGTAGCCCTTTATCTGAGGAACAGCTGGTAAAGATTTTTTCCCACACTGTTGGTTGCCTTTTTGCACTGTTGGTGGTTTCCTTTGCTGTGCAGAAGCTTTTTAAAAGAATGATCTCCCATTTGTTGATTTTCTCAGCCAATTCCTGTGCTATAGAAGTTTTGTTCATGAAGTCTTTCTCTAAGCCAATGTCTTCGAGAGTTTTACCTAACCTGTTTTACAACAGGTTTAGAGTGTCTGTTTTAATATTTAGGTCTCTTATCCACTTTGATTTTAGCTTTGTACATGGTGAAAGAGTTAGATCTAGTTTTAGTCTTTGGCAAGTTAAAGCCCAGTTTTTCCAGCACCATTTGTTTAAAAGGCTATCTTTCCTCCATTGAGGATTTTTGGCTCCTTTGTCAAAGATGAGGTGGCTCATTGTATCTGGAATAGTTTCTGGATCTTCTATTCTACTCCATTGATCCTCGGGTCTGTTACTTTGCCAGTACCATGTGGTTTTTTTATCACAGTGGCTTTACAGTATAGTTTCAGGTTCAGAGTTGTGATAACCCCCACCATGTCCCTGTTGCTTAGAATTGATTTGGCTATTCTAGGTCTTTTGTGGTTCCAGATGAAAGTTTGGATTTTTTTCTCTAAATCTGTGAAATATGCTGTTGGGATTTCAATCGGGATTGCGTTGAATGTGTAGAGTAGTTTTGGGATTCTAGCCATTTTGACAATATTGGTTCTTTCTACCCAGGAGCAAGGTATGTCTTTCCATTTTTGGATATCATCTTCTATCTCCTTTTTCAGAGTGCCATAGTTTTCAGAGTAGAGGTCTTTCACCTCCTTTGTTAGATTGATTCCTAGGTATTTTATTTTTTGGGGTGCTATTGTGAAAGGGACTGACTCTCCAATTTCTATCTCAGTGAGTCTACTGTTTGTGTATACGAAGACTATTGATTTTTTAACGTTGACCTTGTAACCAGCTACGTGGCTAAAATTGGCGATTAGTTCCAGCAGTTTTTTAATTGAGTTTTTTTTTTTAAGGTTTTTGGAGACAGGGTCTTGCTTTGTGGTTCAGGCTGGCCCTGAGCTCAGCCTCAAACTCACATCACAATCCTCCTGCCTCTGCCTCCCGAGTGCTGGGATTACAGGCGTGCGCCACCACGCCCGGCACTGTGGTATGTGGTACTGGTTGCTGCTGGGTGTGGGTCTCCACACCCAGTATTGTTATGTGGTTACCGGGGAATCAAACCCGGGTCCTTGCGCTTGCGAGACAGGCGCCGGAACCACTGAGCTAACTCCCCGGCCCTTTTAATTGAGTTTTTAGGATCCTCTAGATAGAGTATCATGTCGTCAGCAAATAATGACAATTTAACTTCTTCTTTTCCAATCTTTATTCCTTTTATTTCTTTCTCTTGCCTAATTGCTATGGCTAATATTTCCAGAACTATATTGAACAGAAGTGGTGAGAAATGACATCCTTGTCTTGTGCCTGATCTTCGTGTGAAAGATTTCAATTTTTCACTATTTAGTATGATACTGGCTGAAGGTTTCTCATAGATAGCTTTTATTAGTTTGAGATAGAGACCATCTATTCCGATCTTCTGTAGAGTTTTGAACATAAATGGGTGTTGTATTTTGTCAAACACTTTTTCTGCATCAATTGAGATGATCATATGATTTTTGTCCTTAAGACTGTTAATATAGTGTATAACATTGATTGATTTACGTATGTTGAACCATCCTTGCATCCCTGGGATGAATCCAACTTGGTCAGGGTGTATAATCTTTTTGATAATTCTCTGTATTCTGTTTGCCAGGATCTAATTGAGGATTTTTACATCGATGTTCATTAAAGATATTGGCCTGTAGTTCTCTTTTTTGGTTGGGTCTTTCTCTGCTTTTGGAATCAGGGTAATGGTTGCTTCCAGGAATGAGTTTGGGAGTACTGCTTCCCTTTCAATTTGATTGAAGATTTTCAGAAGTAAAGGCACTAACTCCTCTTTAAAAGTTTTATAGAATTCAGCAGTAAACCATCAGGTCCAGGGCTTTTCTTTGTTGGCAAGTTTTGAATTACATTTTCAATTTCACAGATTGTTATTGGGGCATTTAACATTTCTATATCTTCTTTATTCAGCTTTGGGAGTACATATGTGTCTAGAAATCTATCCATTTCTTTTACATTTTCCATTTTATTAAAGTATAAATTTTCAAAGAAGGTGTTTATTATCCTCTGGACTTCTTCTGGGTCGGTAGTAATTTCTCCATTCTCATTCCTAATAGCATAGATATGGGCCTTTTCCTTCCTTTGTTTAATGAGGTTGGCTAAGGGTCTATCAATTTTGTTTATCCTCTCAAAGAACCAACTTTTCGATTCATTGATTTTTTTGAACCGTTCTCTTGGTTTCTATTGCATTAATTTCTGCCCTGATCCTTATAATTTATTGCCTATTGTGAGCTTTGGGTTTGTTTTCCTCCTCTCTTTCTAGTCACTTGAGGTTCAGCATTAAGTTGTTTATTTGAGCTTGCTCCGTTTTCTGGATGTAGGCTTTCACTGCTATGAATTTTCCTCATAGAACTGCTTTCATTGTGTCCCATAAATTTCTATATGTTGTACTGGGGTTATCGTTTAGTTGTAAGAACTGCTCAATTTCTTCTCTAATTTCTTCTATGACCCATTGGTTGGTCAACAGAATGTTGTTCAGTTTCCATGTGTTTGTGAAGATCCTGGGCTTTCCTTTGCTATTCAGCTCCAATTTCAGGGCACTATGGTCTGACAGTATACAAGGGATAACTTCAATCCTTTTATATTTGCTTAATTCTGTTGTGTGAATGAGCACGTGGTCTATTTTGGAGAATGATCCATGAGCAGCTGAGAAGAATGTAAATTCTGACTTTGTGGGGTGAAATACTCTGTAGGCATCTATTAGGTCCATTTGCTGAAGAGTCTGGTTGAACTCAAGGATTTCCTTAGTGACTTTTTGTCCAGTCGATCTGTCTCTTTGTGACAGTGGGGTATTGAGGTCCCCTACTATTACTGTATTGGAGTTTATCTGGTTTTTTAAGTCCGTTAATATTTGTTTTATATAGTTGGGTGCATTAGAATTTGGAGCATATATATTTAAGATTGTGATTTCTGTCTCTTGGATTTTTCCCTGGACTAAAAGATAGTGTCCATCTTTATCTCTCTTTATCAGTTTTGGCTTGAAGTCTATTTTGTCTGCAAATAAAATCGCCACTCCTGCTTTCTTGCTGTTTCCAGTCGCATGGAGTATTGTTTTCCATCCCTTTACTTTCAGGCCATCGATTTCTTTCTGAATTAGGTGTGTTTCTTTTATGCAGCAGATTGTACGATCTTGATTTTTGATCCACTCTGCCAGTCTGTATCTCTTAATTGGCGCATTGAGTCCATTGATATTAATCGTTATGACTGATATACGTAAATTTAGTGCTGCCATGTTTTCCTGTTCTTGGCTGTGTTATTGTACTTCTGCCCTTTTCCCATCAGTTTCTTGTTTGGTCCCATTGGTTGACTTGATTAGGTCTCATGGATTTGTAACTTTCCTTATTTTTCTCCAAGATATTCTTTAAAATGTTTTGGAGCACAGTTTTCGTATTTGTGAAGTTTTTTAGGTGTTCTTTGTCATGAAAGTATCTTATTTCCCCATTAATTTTTAAGGATAGTTTTGCAGGATACATTAGTCTAGGTTGGAAGTTGTTTTCCTTTAGGGCTTGAAAGACTTCACTCCAGGCTCTTCTTGCATTGAGTGTTTGAGCTGAGAAGTCTACTGTGATCCTGATGGGCTTCCCTTGGAATGTTACAGTTTTCTCTTTTCTGGTTGATTTCAGTATTTCATTCTTTTTCTGGATATGTGGGACTTTTATGATTATATGCCTAGGTGTAGTTTTTTCATGTCATGGGCATGTGGCATTCTGTATGCTTCATATATTTGTATGTCCAATTCTTTCCCTTTTGCTGTGAAGTTTTCTGCCATTATCTCTGTGAATAGCTTTTTGATGTCTTTTGCATTGTCTCCTGCTTCCTTAGTGACTCCAATCAATCTTATGTTATTCTTCTTTGAATCATCTAGGAGCTGTTGGATTGACTTTTCATTATCGCTTGCTTTTTTCCATAGATTCTGTCTTTCCAGTTCATTGGTTGAGATCCTGTCTTCTCGGTTTAGGTCTGAAATCCAGTCTTCTGCCAAATTCATTCTATTGCGCAAACTTTCATTTTCTTTCTTAATTTCCTGGGCTTCTGCTTGTAGGTGTTTAAAAGATTCCATTGCTTTTTCTATCTTGGATTCTATCAACTCCATGATTTCCTATTTAGCTTTATTAATCATCGTGTTAACAGTGTCCAATATCTCTGCTTTCATCTCAGAGATCAGTTCTGATTTCCATTTTACTAGATCTGCTTTGGTTACCATTTCTGAGCACCCTGGAGACTGGGCTTCAAACTTCTCTATTTCCCTTCCCCCTGTGTTACCTTTAGGTGAGGATCTTTGTATCTGAGACTTTGAGTGTTTTCTCATCTCTGAGATTTTGTCCTTGCTGTTGTTTTTGGCTTTGTATCTGCCCTGTTTTCTGGCGATGTTTGTTGCAAGTCTCTTCCCTCCTAATACTTAGGAACCTTCAAATATCAGTATCTCCTGGGTTGTTCTTTACAGTCTGTATTGGGACCTAAAGAAAAGCCCCTAGTTCTGGCACACCATATGAGGCATTCAGTCAATACAGTCGGAACACCTTCTCCCATCTGCTTTAGCAACAGGAAGGCTCTGGCTCCTACCCTCCTATACTGGTGCTGCCTAAGGTTCCAATGGGCCCACCTGCTCACCAACAGTCTCTGGGCTCAGTTGTACAGTCAGCCTGGAGGCCAGTAGGCTGTAGGCCCTGTGCAGCTGCAATGGTAGGGGCTGATATTCCAACAGGCCCACTTACTCACCAATACAAGGTCACTGGATGTGCTTCTGCAGTTGAGGTGGAGAAAGTCAGACTCTTACCTGCTAAACTCAGTCCCTGGGCGCTCTTCTGGCTGGGCATGGAGGCCAGTAAGCTCCAACCCCAGCACGGATTCAGTGGTACAATTGCCGGTTCCAAAGCAGCCCGCTGCTAAACTCAGTCCCTGGGCGCTCTTCCGGTGTGGGCCTGGAGGTGGGTAAGCTCCAACCCTGGTGCAGATTCAGTGGCACAATCACCAGTTCCAAAGTCGCCCGCTGCTAACCTCAGTCCCTGGGGGCTCTTCCATAGACAGTTTCTTATAAATGAAAGAAATGCAATCTACAAAGATTGATCCATGAAAAAATATGAATATTTGAAAATTATCTCCATTTCAACAGGGGTTGACTATTTCTGATGCCAACTATTAAAGGCAAATTTTCGAAACATGATTGGTAGGAACTTTTGCTTCTTATTGGTAAAAAAAACATTTTTATTTATTAACATTGCTAAAACACACTTTATCTTGGGGTGTTTTTGTTTGTTTGTTTGCTTTTGTTTGTTTGTTTGTTTGTTTTTGAGACAGGATCTCACTCTGTGGTTCAGGCTGGCCCTGAGTTCAGCCTCAAACTCACATCACTGCAGTCCTCCTGCCTCTGCCTCCCGAGTGCTGGGATTACAGGCGTGCACCACCAAGCCCTGCACTGTGCTATGTGGTACTGATTGCTACTGGGTGTGAGTCTGCACACACAGTATTGTATGTGGTTAACTGGGGAATTGATCTCGGGTCCTTGCGCTTGCAAGACAGGTGCCAGAACCCCTAAGCTAAATCCCCGACCCCAAAATGCACTTTAAAATTTATAATTTTTCTATTTATAATTAAGACTAGTACAGTAAAGTATCACACTTGAAGAAAATAATTGTAAAATTAATAGACTATTAAATCAACTATATGCTGGCTGCCAAAACAGGGAAGAAACCTCCTCAATAGTGAGCATTGCCCAAAGAATTCTCTTGATCAACTATTTTCCTTAAATCCAGATTTAATTTTCATGGAGTTCAACTTTACGATATGTTAATTTTGAACCATGACTATCTCTGTTTCTCCAAGCTTACAAGAAAGTATTTTTTTAACCTGAGATTTATTTTAAGATTTAGAGAGGGTTTGTTAGCAAACATGTGTTACAGAGAAAAAATTCCTCAAATGGGTTTGTAATGTCTCCATTGCCTGTTCAAAGTCAAAGATGGAATAAGAGGTGAAATTTATTTTCTCTTCACAAATTCAATTGAGAAAGGAATCCAGCTCTCAAGTAACTTTTCCTTAGCTTTCATAGGGAGGAGTGGACAAGTTGAATATGAAGTGATTTTATAGTTAGAAATAACTTTTGTCACCAAGGGAGTCTCCATTGGTCAGGAACATGGAATGCTTACTTCTATCTCTAGCTATTTGGAGGACCTGTGTCTGGTATTGTCATAGGTGATTAGGGGATCAGCAATCTTATCCAAACTATTTTAGATAAAGGTGGTTCCTTCCAGTCCTACGTCCTAGAACACAAAGAAGGAAGAGAGTTTCTTCACCATCAGTTTTGGTGTATAAGGCTGAGAAAGTTCACATCTTCAG
>PVIR01015137.1:0-38883 GCA_004026965.1 Petromus typicus | reverse complement strand
AAATGAGGAAGGTTAGGGCTGAGGATTTAGCTCAGTGGTACCACACATACCTTGCAAATACCAGGGCCAAAGTTCAGTCCCCAGTACCCCAGTTAAAAGGGGGTAAGGGGAAGAAAATCAGGAAGTTTAAGTCAAGATGAGAAAGCATAAATAATGTGAGTAACTTTCAAATCCTCTGTTTTTAGCAATGCTCATTACATGATTTTGATTATAAGGTTTGGATTTTGAATTCTCATGTTAAGCAAGAACATATTTTTTAATAGTGATTATTAGATTTCGTAGTCTCATATATATTTTTTCCTCAATATTAAAGGAGGAAAAATAGCCTGATAGTACATTATATGCATCTTATTGGAATGATTGATTCCACAGATAATATGTCACATAATAAACATCTCTCCTGGCCCTGGTAGGCAGTGGGGATAAATAGAATAACCCTTTCTTTCATTGAATAAATACAACTAAAGCAATTTTCAGGGGTAATCCAGGTGACTTACATTTATGACTGATTTTAAAATATGTCTACTATGACCATTATAGAGGAAGTCTGTGTTTTACTGGTTTTAATAAGGTATCATACCATCTTTAAAATAGTTGTAATTTACCAAACTCTTTTATTCTAGTAGAGTCTAAATTCTAAATAAAAAGCAAAAACATAGATGAAGGGGTTATAACTGCTATATGAATTGAAAGTTAATGATCAACTGCATCTAATGAAAAGATAAATTAAAAGATAAATTTCAAGCTGGGTGTGGTGGTGCTCCTCTGTAACCCCAGCACTCAGACTGAGACAGGAAGATTGCTACAAATTCAAGACTTTTGATAGATTTTTTTTTGTAGTTTGGACTACATAGTAAATTCAAGACCAGTCTATACTACAATTACAGGCATAATGAGATCCTGTCTCAAAAAAAAAAAAGTTAGACATTGGATTGGTCCTGGGAAAGTTTCACTCACAAGTGAGAACTTGTTTTCCATCTAAATGGATGAGTATGAATAATAGAAAAACTATGAAAGCTGATTTGGGAAGCTGGTACAGGAGGGAAACACTGAATATGGCGATGGAATTCAGTATCAAGGTGAATTTCCAGGACATGGGTAGATACGCTTGTGGAGTGAAAGGTTTGTATTTGGAACTAGTAAAAATAAAAGCAGAGTCATTTAATAGGAAACGAAGATTTTTAGTATACATAGTAATGTTTCTATAGTACTAAACTGGTAATATAGTTAAGTTTTATATTATGTAAAACTTTACCACAATGTACAGATTTAAATTGTGTCATGAGTCTAAATAAGTCTTTATACCCCTAGATATGGTCTGTAAATTTTGAGGACAGAGTCTTTTACTCTCTACTCAGGTTATAATGTTTTGTTTTTCAGTTACTTACACGCCAAGTCAATCATCCACAGAGACCTCAAGAGTAATAGTATCCTTCCTGAAATTTGTCTTCGAAGTTTGCAAGCATCCTGAATTTTCCTTCTGCTTTGTGTCTTCACATTATGTACAATGTTTATGCTAAATTCATTATAATCAGTTTGCATGAAAGTATAGTAGAGCTGGATATAACAACTCGCTTTTCTGAATGACTGAGCACTACAAAAAAAATCTATCAAAAGTCTTAATGTAGCTTTCTTATTGCTTGCTTATGTTTTGTCTGCACAGTAAAATGGATAGGTATTGTGGCTATCTCCTAGTTTAACAGAGTAGTGAGAAAAAACAGTTTTTCTTCCCAATGGCCAGATTAAGATCCAGTCTCCTGGGATCTGCGTTCCTGTCAAGTACGTTTACACTTCTTCCAGCAGTGCTAACAGCTACCTGGGCTTCATGACCACAGTCATATGGAAGAGTTTCCAGATCTCCTGTAGGCACAGGAAAGCATCTCATCTCATCTTCACGCATTTCAAGCCTGAAAAATCTTAAAACCAAATCATAGAAGCCAAGTACAACGGGTTATTGTTTAAGACATATTTAATGACCCAGGGAAATACACAGTACTATATTGTTTTAAAGCATATCATGGGCCAGGGATGTACCTCGGCAGTATTACAAATGCCTGGCAAAAGCACAGGGCCCTGAGTTCAGTCCCTGGTGCTGAAAATAAAGAAAGCATATCCAATTACAGAATTATAGAAACTAGATCTTGTACCTAAAATCTTCCTAATGCTTGTAATAGTAATGTGAGATACATTATTTTCCTTTATTTACTGCACCTCAGATATATTTCTTCATGAAGACCTCACAGTAAAAATAGGTGATTTTGGTTTAGCCACAGTGAAATCTCGATGGAGTGGGTCCCATCAGTTTGAACAGTTGTCTGGATCTATTTTGTGGATGGTAAGAATTGAGGATGTTTCTCCATGAATTATATTTTTGGGCCCTGAGATATTGCTGAATCACTTGAAAGTTTCAACTGCAACATTTTCAGAGCTTTCAATATTATAAAATTCAATGTTATTCTCATGTAAATAGTTTTAACCTTTTATCTTTAAAAAATATTACAGGCTCAGTTTCAACATATTTCAAACAAAAGTGCACATTTTGTAAATGGTATTTGAATTCCACTCCAAGTTCTATTTAAAAGTATCTTGTGTTCAAAATGTGTAGTGTGTTGTTGGGAATTTAGCTCAGTGGTACCCGTCCTACCTATAAGCCCAAGGACCAGAGTTCAATCTGGTACTGAAAAAAAAAAAATTTCTGTGTGCCCAGTATTTTTTTTTTTTAAGAAAGATTTGTAATTTAAGGCAGATGTGATCTATAGCCATTATTCTCATTCTGCTAAAAAAAACTATTCCTTTTAACAAAGAAACTGCTTTACAATCCTACTTCAGCCTAAATTGAGAAGTTTCTTCATTCAGACTGGAAAGAACCTTATAATTATAGGGCAGCTGAAAGAGGAAAGACAGAAGAAGAAAGAAATTGTAATAATGTCAAGCTTGTGCTGCCTTGCACACCTTTTACTGCTCTTTATTCCTATTTCTATTTAGTGGAAAGGAAGACAGAGAAGTTCTAAAGAGAACAGCTAAGACTTCTGCAGATTACTGCAGCAAGCCACTGAAAAGTCCAGTATAGGAATCATATGGTAAACCAGTGCTTCTCAAAGGGTCCATAGCACCCTTCAGGAGGCCTGCTCCTTGTGAAGCTAGATTTTCTTCATATCCTTCAATCAAAACAGCATATTGAACCCAGAAGCAAATACGAGAATCCATCTGGCTGCCGTTAAGCCAGATATTAAAAGAATCACAGTTCCATTCTCACTTATTTTTCAAAATTATTTAAAAATTAGTTTTCTATGTTAATATGTGATAGTTATTTTAATACTTCAGTAGATTATTAAGTAAACAGTTTCCCAGTTAATTTTAAAAGGATAAATAACCACAGATGGAGTCTATATAAGCAAAACCTCTACAAGGTCTTCAGTAATTTTTAAGAATAAAAATTCCTGGGCCAGGGATTCAGCTCAGTGGTTCTGGCGCCTTCCTTGCAAGCACAAAGGCCCAGGTTTGATCCCCGGTAACCACATACAACAATGTTGGACGTGAAGACTCACGCCCACCAGCAGTCAGTACCACATAACACAGTTCTGTGGTGGATGCCCTAATTCCAGCATTAGGGAGGCAGAGGCAGGAGGATTGCTGAGTTCGAGGCTGAGTTCAGGACCAGCCTGAACTACAAAGGGAGACCCTGTCTCAAAAAACTAAAAAAAAAAAAAGAATAAAAACAGCTCTAAGCAGAATGTAATTGTCCCAAAAATTATAATGCAGTGTCAAGCTTTGTGTAATCTAATCTGTACTAAGACTTTTGGAACACCTGACTAGAAACAGAAAGTTGCAACGGTTTTCACAGCCATATTTGACTAAATTCCCTAAAATGTATGCAACAGTCCCCAAGAAGAGAATTCCAAGGAAGGAATCTCAGTTGGTCACAATAAGCCTATGACAGTGAATTTAGCAGATCTATACTCTAGCACTCTGGCCATTCAGTAACAGATTTCTTAACCTCCTGAGTCTTCCCACTGGAATTGGTAGGATGGACTAGTGGGGCTTTAATGCCCCGTTAGGATTCAGTAATTTTTTTGAATGGATTTTTAAAATTCTTTAATATATGTCTAACTATTTTAATAATTAAAAATAATATAATTAGTATGATCTGGACCCTCAGCCCCTTGAAGACACTCTCGTAACAAAGATGGCAGCCTATCCCAAGAAGGTGGAGAAAACCGACTTTAGGTGCTGAGAGTGCAGAGCCTCAAATTAATATAAACAAACCAGCCCAGTATTGTATGTGGTTACTGGAGGATCAAACCCAGGTCCTTGCACTTGCAAGACAGGCACCGGAACCACTGAGCTAAATCCCCGGCCCACCACCCACAAGTTTTAAGGGTATATTTGTTTTAGCCAGCATGTCCTTCCTTTTTCAGAAACCTCAGATTATCTACTTAGTGTATTTTATATAGAAAGTTTTGTATTTTCTCCTTGTTAATAATGGAGAGATTAGTTCATTCTTTTATCACACTGAGACAAGGAATAGCCAGGTATACTTTATTGTTAAACAAATCTTTCTGAGTTGGTGTTGCCTCCAGAAATAAATATGGACCTTCCACAGACAAGGAGGGAGCAGTTTGGTCAGAACTAGAGTTATATGGTCCCCTGGATTATTAATAGTAGTGTCTTCAACTTTTTTATTTAAACCTTAGCAGAGAAAGAAACCTCCATGAAGATGTTTGCAAATTAAATCACTTAAATGAGAATCAGTCAGTCATGAAGTTCTTGTAAACAGCTAACATGCAACTTTCCACCAAGCTACCAACAAAAGAGAGATCAAACTAAATTTTAGATAACAGTTCTTCCCAGATATCATGGTGCATATTTGCATCCCATCTGCTTGGGAAACTGCAGCAGGGTGATCCCAAGTTGCAGGCCATCCTGGGCAACTTATACTCTGTCACTAAACAAAAATCAAAAGGATTAAGGATGTAATCCATTGTTAGATCACCCCTGGGCTCAATCCCCAGTGCTTAAAAGTTCTGATTTATATTCTGTGCCTCACACAACTGGTTCAGGCTTTAAACAGTATACCTTTATCATTATCAGCCTCTTAGAATTCTGTCTTGTTCATTTCATAACAGTTACATGTGGCTTATTTTGTACTGTATTACTAAAAATAACATCAACAAAGTACATGACACACACAGGTAAACATAACCTTCATCATCACTGACTCTTGACTGTTTAGAATCTGCCATAGGAATGTTGAAGTCCCAAACCCAGTTATAACACTGTTGCTGAGCTAGTGCAGTCTGGGCATTGAGAAGTTTAAAGGCTCCACACGTGATTCTGATTTGCAGCTATAGTGTGTGCCATTATTCTTCGTCCTTGTGAGATACCTGTCTTATGGAGACAAGTTACCTTGTCCTGTCCTGTAGCCATTTTTATAATTAGTAGAGCTTTTGCAGTGGAATTGATGTTCTCACAAAATTTTCATTAATAACCTTGCAACTTCCTCAGTTCCTTCAAAGGAAACAGTGCAGGAGATGTAAAGAAAGAAGTCTCCTTTTTTTGGTACCAAAATCAAACTCTGGACCTCGCTCTTACAAGGCAGGTGCTGGAACCACTGAGCTAAATCCTCACCCCAAGAAATCTCTTATTCTAATTGTTAACCAGTCATTTGTTGGTTTTTATGCAGTCATGTACTCCTATATTGCCAGTGCTCTGAAAAGTTAAGCCAGGAGGAATGCAAGTTTGAGCAACTTAGCAAGACCCTGTCTCAAAACAAAAACATTTCAAAAGTGCTGGCAATGTAACTCGGTATAAAAGCCTTGGGTTCAACCTCAGTCCTGGAGAAAAACAGAACAAAATAAAACCTAGTTGTGCAATACCATGACTGAACTATATAAAAGTGTGGCAGTCATGCTCTGGTCTGTTTCTTTGTATAAGAACTGGCAACCCAACAGATTCTTTAAACTATCTTCTACTACATCTACCTGCTATTGCTTTTTTAGTATAGCATCTATGGCCTGTTTCTACCACATATTTATTCCATAACTTGAAAGGGGATGAGTTTATTATCCCCTTTGATTTGTCCTTGAAATTCCACTATTATTTTCTAAGGTGCTCTGAAATGAGGAAAATGTTTTGGGCCAGTAGAAAAACTTAAGTTTTAAAACAAGTCTTACAGTAGTTGTGTCTGCCTCTAAACCTCCTATTGCCACGGGTCTAGCATTTTTTTTTTTTTTTTTTTTTCTGAATGAGAAGTGGTTACTGATTCATGTAGGGTAAGTTGTGGGAAGAATTAAAATGACAAAGACAATATTTTTCAGAAAGGCAATGGCTCACACCTGTAATCGTAGCACTCACAAGGCAGAAGCAGGAGGATTGCTGAGTTTGAGGATGAGTTCAGGACTAGCCTGAAGTACAAAACGAGACCCTGTCTCATAAAACTGAAAAAAAAAGATTCATAATGGGGTCCAGAATTTAGCTCAAGTGGTGCCATGCCTAACCTTGGAAGCACAAGGGACCAGAGTTCAGTCCCCAGTACCACAAAAAAAGAGTTCATAATGGGCTTTATTTGGCCATTAATAAGATAACTGTATAACAGGGGATATTTTCTTATTGAATTTATTTATAGATTTTAGATATATGTTATGATCACATTTATCATTAATGATTAAATATAGCCCTGGGAATTACAGTTCACATTTTCACTCTTTATTCAGTTGAAATGAAGAACAAACTAGATTATTTTTCTTCTTATGTCTGACAGGCACCGGAAGTAATCAGAATGCAAGATAAAAACCCATACAGCTTTCAATCCGATGTGTATGCATTTGGGATTGTACTATATGAACTGATGACTGGGCAATTACCTTATTCAAACATCAACAACAGGGATCAGGTACATTTTTACCGTTTCTGAGGGTTTATTTTGGATTTATATAAAGACTCCAATTAATTGCAATGAGGAAGTATTGAGTCCCAGGTAACATGAAGGATAGAATTCTTGATCTTTGTGGTGCCTTTAGAAATCTTTTGTGTGCTCTTAGTAGTTATTGCAGTACATAAGGCCTTTCTTTGAAATGTCACAGTGAAGTGAAATTCCTGACATTGTAACTAAAAATTAGAGAAGCACATTGAATGATGCCTCTGTTGTCCTGACCATAGGGCCATTACACTAGCAAGCTCTGGTCCTTTTATTGTATCCTGGGCTGTGCCTTCAGAGCAGGCACGTGGCTGTATTTGTCTTTATGTCACACTCTTTTAAAGTGGTTGCTGGGTGGGGCAGCTCACTGCTGTAACCTTAGCATTCTAGAGACTGAGGAGGGAAGCCGATTACCAGCCGGAACTAATAATAATGTAAAGTAAAATTAAAATATTGGGTTTTTTTTAAGTTTTAAAGGGCTGTTATATCATGCTTTGATTTTTCTTTTCCTTCCTAAGTTAGTATTTTCTGTCCCTTCTATTCTAAACAATACCTGTATACCCCATATAGCTATTTGCCTTTTCTGTCTTTTCATAATAAATTCATTTAGGCTTTTCAAACAGGCCAAGGAAAGTAAAGTATCTTCACTGAAATTACCTTGGATTCTTCAATGTTTTAAAAATATGTGTGAGTGGGCCGAGGAGTTAGCTCAGTGGTTCCGGCGCCTGTCTTGCAAGCGCAAGGACCCGGGTTCGATTCCCCAGTAACCACATAACAATACTGGAGACCCACACCCAGCAGCAACCAGTACCACATACCACAGTGCCGGGCGTGGTGGCTCACGCCTGTCATCCCAGCACTCGGGAGGCAGAGGCAGGAGGATTGTGCTGTGAGTTTGAGGCTGAGCTCAGGGCCAGCCTGAACCACAAAGCGAGACCCTGTCTCCAAAAAACCTAAAAAAAAAAAAAAAAAAAAGTGTGAGTATGCACCTGTGCACATGTGAAAGGAGACATATCAGAGATTGAACTGCTTACATGTTCCAAAATATTAGTTGACCATGTAAATATAATTAAAGAATATTTAGATTTTATACTTTGGTTTGCTTCAGAATCCACTAGGAAATTGCTTAAAAATGAATATACCAGTGCAGATACTGATGAATCGGGTTGGGATCCAAGCACTTAATGTTTTTAATGCTTTCCATGTGATTCAGATGCATCCCAGAACTGAGAATCACCAAAGAATAAAAACAAGAGTGTGCACTTTTTGTTCATTTCATCATGATCTCACAGTGTAATGAAATGGTACATTCTGTGCGTGAATGTGTTACTTGATTTAAATGGTGGATTTCACTTGGTGAGCATTAGCTTAGCACTCAGTTTTTGGTAATAGCTCTCCTCCTTCAGAAGTGGGCTATCAGAAGTAATTCGATCTTTCCTTTATCTTGTGAATACTTACTGAATCACAGTATTCCCTGTAACCAAGAGAGGTCTTGATTCTGTTTTAAGTATTCTTTTTTAAATAACTATTTCTGCCTGGTTAATTGTAAAACTAAATTTCACTTGTTTTTTGGTCTAACAGTTTCATAACTTTAGAATGTTGTCTTATCTTTGAGTATTAAACAAAATAGCATTTCAGTTCTGATCATCTGTGTTATTAAGCCTGCACAAAATGTAATATTCAGAGTGGAAAAATATTAGCTAAAGAACATAACAAACATTGTACTACTGTACTTGTAACAGATCTTGATCCCTGAGATGATAGGCTTGATGAATGCAATCTGAATTGTAAAATTATCTCTTAATCTCCAGCCTTGTGCTCTGCCTTTTCTAGGTAGTCTTATCATATTAATTTGAACATACAATATATTGTTCTTGTTTCCTATGCATATTATTTTTCTGGAACAACTACTAGGAATTTTAAGTATAGTTGATGTATAGACTTATCAAATTAATCAGATAGATTGATCATAATTGATCAAATTAATAAAAAGGCGTGAATCAAAAATCTGTATAAAATCTGTCACTAACTTTAACAAAATTGTAGTATAGAAAACAAGTACTGTTATCTTCAAAGTATGGATGAAAGTATCTGGAGTTCTGCCCTCACCCTCTTCCTGGCATTTTCGGTACTTTGTCCTTCATGGAAATATAATAATAATGTGTCAAGGGCTTACTCTTCCCTGAGAGGAATTAGTGAGTGACCAGCAGAAGAACAAGGCCTTTCTAGTTAACTCTTTATAGTACTACAATGAAAGCCCCTAAATTTCCCAGTCTGAAAGTAAATAAAGTGTTTGATAAACAAGGAAATGGTGAAAGACCCGTATTCTACTTCAGTACCCTGCTTTCCTCAGATGGTACTTTCTGTAGACTTCTCCTTTCTTGAAAGTGACTCTGGCCACCCTCAGTGAAGTGACCTCAAACACTGTTCCTTCCACCCATCCTCTTGCTCTGCGTTTTCTTTCCCTTGCTATAAGAGCTTGGACTCCATGGCTCTCAGAGGAGATTTATGTTGGAGAATCTAGAAGCAGTCTCTATTTCATGGGAGGTGAGACAGCTGCTTCTTTGCTTGTAGTACCACTGCCCTCCACCCACTCCTCATCTCCGAAAGGCAGATTTTGCCTTAAATTTCAAAGAAGCACTTGGGCTAGGGATTTAGCTCAGTGGTTCTGGTGCCTGCCTTGCAAGTGCAAGGATCTGGGTTTGATCCTCAGTAACCACATAATAATGCCGGGCATGGATGCCCATCAGCAGTCAGAATCTCATACCACAGTGGTGGCTCACACTTGTAATCCCAGCACTGGGAGGCAGCAGGAGGATAGCTGTGAGTTCAAGGCTAAGTACAGGGCCAACCTGAACTACAAAAGCAAGACCCTGTCTCAAAAAAAAAACTCAAAGCAACGCTCTGGTAAAATACTGAGATATGTAACAACCGGCTTTGAGTTCATGATCTGCTCATCTTGCCTTTCCAGGTAGTTTTGTTTGTTTTCAGTTGTGAAAACAAAAGATTAGACTAAAGAATGCCTTTTATTTCTTAAGAAAAAAAAAAAGATTACTTACTAAAGTAGTTCCTTTACCTCTCTGGACCATCCCTATGGAAGGAAGACCATCTCGATGTTATTACTTTGCAAAGTAGCACGCCTTTTTTTTTTTTTTTCTTACTTTCTCTAGCGTTTAAAGTCTGAGGAGTCATTTTCTTCCCTCCCCCCTGTTTCTTTTCTTTTTCCCCTCCAGTCACCCTATTCTTTCCTTTTTTCTTTCCAGTTTCTCTACTAAGTCAAGATTAATAATATTCACATTTAACCCACGCATACTGTATGTACCCTTATGTTTTTTTTTTTCTTGGTGCAATAATGTGTCTTCTTAGAATAAAATAATAAATGGATAATATATAGACTTGTTTTAACTATATTCCATTTATTATTTGTACATAACAAATTTCCTAGAATGTAATGACTTAAAACACATTATACATCTTCACTTTGAACTGCTCTAGTGAGGAAGGTTTTTATGTATTTTGGAGGTCTCAGCTGGAGTAGCTTGACTGGGTGCTAAAAGGTTCTGGGCCAGGGAGTTAGCTCAGTGGTTCCAACATCTGCCTTGCAAATGCAAGGTCCCAAGTTTGATCCCCAGTAACCACGTACCACATATACCACAGTGCCAGGTGTGGTGACTGATGCCCATTAGTAATCAGTACCACACACCACAATGCCAAGTGTGGTGGCTCACGCCTATAATCCCAACACTGAAGAGGCAAAGGCAGGAGGATTGCTGTGAGTTGGAGGCTTGTGTGGTCTGTTGGGCTACATAGTGAGCTCAGAGCCACCCTGAACTACAAAAGTGAGATCCTATCTCAAAAAAAAAAAAAAAAAAAGACTCTGCTTCCAGTATAGCTCGTTCATATTTTTGGCAAGTTGGGGCATGTTATTAGCTGGAAACTCAGTCAGGGCTGAGGCTGAGGGTCCTCAGTTCTCCACATGGGCCTTTTCATGAGGACCCTTTCAAAGCTGCTTGATCTCTCTGATTGGCATGATAGCTGGGTTCTAGGCACAAGATCTCATGTGATGGTGTGCTGGCACACACCTGGTCCTAGCTACTCTAGAGGCATATCCGGGAGGATCCTATGTTCGAGCCCAACTTAGGCAATTTAGTGAGACTTTGTCTCAAAAAGGGCTGGGGATATAGTTTAGTGGTACAAAATATTTGCTTTGCATGAACAAGGCCCTGGATTAAATCACCAGCACAACAAAAAGAAGAAACAGGAGATATGTATCACTTTTATCAATATACAGATTAACAAAATATTTTGAATACATGCTATAGGCAAAGCACTGTGTAAAACCAAAGGATTCAAAGATTAATAAAGCAGAGACACTGCTCTCAATGTAATTTACAGTTCTGTTGAGGCATTTCTGTTTGTGTGGTTTTTTGTTTTGGTGGGGGGTATCAGAGATCGAACTTGGGACCTTGTGCTTGCAAGGCAGGCGCCAGAACCACTGAGCTTAATTCCGGCCCTTTGGGTGACGTTTCTATATAAGATCTGAGTATATAGTCCAGGCTGGCCTTGAACTTACTAAGTAGCCGAGGCTGCCTCAAACTTCAATTAATTTTTATGTCTGTGAGTAAATGTGATGTTTTTGCTAGGATGAGCTGAGGCTTAATATAAGAAAAAGATAGGAGTATTGTTATAGCCATATGATAAATTTAGTGGATTTATTATAGTGAAAGAATATACATTAAAATCAGCCAAGAGAAATATATAAAACAGAGGGCACCAGTGTCTCCCACATGTAGCTACCACTGTGTGACGTAATGTCAAGTTTGCCCAGCCTGGGAAGCCTCCTCGGCCTCACAGTGTGACTCTCCATGTGGCCGACCTCAGTGACCAGCTCTTCCAGAAGTAAAGTTGATGATACATGAGCCCATGCCCCTAGAGCCTCCACTTAAACAGAACTGGAAGCCAGAGGATACCAGGAGGACTGGTGATTACCGCCGAGGAGACAAGGCCAAAGATCCTTCCGCTCTGTGGACGAGTTGGATTCTTTACCATGCACCATGTCACTCAATCAGTTAAACTTTTTCCTGAAACATACCAAAAATTATATAGTAACTTGTGAAAGAATACTTTAGTAAAGAGCTGACAATTTACTCGGTTCTGGTGAAAGTAGAAAGCTGAAAATTAGCTGACTTGCCAAGGGATTTCAAACCTATTGAAATGCTAATATTTGGAAAGGTCCCTTTGATGCTTCCATAGTTTTCACAGTTTGAAAAGAGGTAGTTCAGGTAGATTCCATGTGGTTAAAAGGTAAACCTTTTATAAAGGAAGAACGGGGCAGGTATCACAGGGGAGAGAGGAAAAGAGAGTAAGCCAAACTGTCTGAGAGGTTCTCAGGCAAATCCATTTTTGAAAAGATAATATACATAAGTCAGTAAGATAAAAATTAATTCCATTAAAACTGCTATGGCTGTTATCTCCGGGAGAGTCTTAGTGTAACCTAAAGCTACCTAGTTTTACCTTCGTTTGAAAACAACGGGTACTTGACACCGCTGTGATAAATGAGAAAAAAATTGCCATTGGCATTGAGGAGTTGTTAGCTTACACATTAGAAACCTCTTGGGTCCAGAAGATTGTGTTAAATGCTGGACAGAGCTGAGACAGAAGAAATAAATACACTATACATGACACAGTCCCTGCCCTAAGAATCCATAGTCTCATTGGGAAAGTTGGTTAAGCAGTAAAGGGTCCTTACCACTGTCAGTGGGTCACTTCTAAGTGCAAGAGGAAGGAAGGGGTGATGACAAGGCTAGATTTGGGGTAGCTCTTGATGCATCCAGATTTCAGATAGCTAGAGAAGAGAGCAAGGAGGGCACTGTGGCCACCACATATGTATGGTTAAAAGCAGATTTGTATTATGTTCTCGATGTTACTAAACAGGGCAACAGGGCAGGTTATCTTAGGCAGGTTCCTTGATTTGTTTAAACTTTGAATTCCTGGACTATAAAGTGGAGTTAATACCTACCTTATTATTTTGAGCATCTATAATGCTAGTATTTTATAGCCTTTCAGAGCTATCTTTTGCATTGATAGCCAAGTATGTATATCTAAAGTACCCTTTTCTATGAATAGGCATTCTGAATCCTGCCTCTTAACTTTGAAGATCCTACTGTGACTTGTATTTTCTGGTCTTTGTTTGTTACCCATTGCTCTATGGTATTATTTGGGTTGTACCTAGAATTCTGCGACTGCTTTCCCCCATAAAATCATATGATTCCCTGACTTCAGCGGGAGCAGTATGGGAAAAAACAGTACTCTCCTGATACCTGTTCTCAAGCTTCATCCTTTTAACCTGTATCACAGAGATCACCTTGCAGTCATTGCTTTATCACAGCTCCTAGTTCAACAAGAGTCATTACAGCATCAAACAGGTTGTAACATAGACGCGAAATGTGAGTTTCTGAACTTTACCAGCACTGTGAAGAAGGAGGAATCCCTTGCTGGCTTTCTCCACCGTATTACCTAGTCTGCTGCTCACAGACCTATTCCTTCTGTTATCAAAACTCCCTCCTCTAGTCCCAAGTCTCCTCTCTTTAGTCTTTGCCAACCTCCAAAACAGCCAAAAATTAGAAAGTTAAGAAATCAGAAAACTCAGCCAGACATGATGACACAGACATGTAATTCCAGCCGTTTTAAAGGCCACAGCAGGAAGATCACAGGTTCAAGCGCCATGGCAACTTAGTGACTTAACAAGGCCATGTCTCAAAATAAAGATAAAGGCCGGTGATAGAACTCAGTGCAGAGGCCCCAGTTCAATCCCCATACCAAACAGAAGAAAAACAAATTAGAAGATATAACTCCCTGAGGAACGTAAGCCTTTTCTTTTTGAGACAGAGTCTCACATTGTAGTTCAGGTTGACCCTGAACTCACTCTATAATCCAGGACAGCCTCGAACTCATGGCAATCCTCCTGCCTCTGCCTTCCGAGTGCTGGGATTACAGGCGTGAGCCGCCACGCTCACCACCTTTTTATTTTCTGAAGCAGGAGATTTTAGCTCATCAACTTCACTTCTTATGCAGATGAGAGAATGTGGTTCTTACTTCCCATTCAGTGTGTTCTCACATTGTATGACCAAATACTCCACTGCAATTTACCAGAATGACTTAAAATACAGATGACTGCTGAAAACTTTAACTTTTGTTGTTGCTGCTACACATATTTAAAAGTCTTAGCACAATGCCTGGGCCTCCCATAAAGAAAAATATATTCAATAAACTTTTTTTGAAGGAAAGAAGCTCTATCAGACCTGTGTATTTTAGGGCTAGGTATTTAGCTCAAGTTGGCACTGTGCCTGCCTTGGAAGCACAAAGGCCCAAGTTTGTTTCCAGGTACCACCAAAACAAGAAAGAAAAAGCAAAAATAGATCTGTGTGTTTTAGAACAATTACCCCTCCATGGGGACATGGATTGGACAAGGAAAGACTGGAGGCTCCCAGAGCAGTTAGCAGGGCGATGATGCAGTTGTGAGCTCTTGAAAGGTTTGAGCTTGTAGCCCATTTAGGCATGGCTTCCCACAGTCTGTGATGTGTAGGAATACAAGTACTAGTAGTCATGTTGTTGGCTTTTATTTTAACTTTTTATCAAAGTGTAATGTCCATATATAAAGGTACAAATGTCATAAACATTCAGCTTGTTGAATTTTCATTGTTTATATATGTTAACAGATATAAGGTTGCATGATTTGGCTTTATTTTTTCCTCCAGATAATTTTTATGGTGGGACGAGGATACCTATCTCCAGATCTCAGCAAGGTACGGAGCAACTGTCCAAAAGCCATGAAGAGATTAATGGCAGAGTGCCTCAAAAAGAAAAGAGATGAGAGACCACTCTTTCCCCAAGTAAGAAAATCTCTATGCTACCTAAAACAGACTAACATTCAGAGGTAGATTTGTGAGCATTTTTGGAAGTACAGAATCTGTATCTCAGTTTTGAATTCAATGGGATTGTATACAGACTCAGATAAGCAACCACGTGGTGATGTCTTCACGAAGGTTGAGCAGAAAATTGGGATCCCAGTACAAAATATCTACAAGGACTTCACAGCAGTCCAGCAGTTTTCAAACATTTTGATCCTAGAATCCTCTTCTTTTTTTTTTTTTCTCTACTAGGGCTAGCACTCAGGACCTTGTGCTTGCCAGGCAGTTGTGGCACCACTGAGCTACATTCCTGGCCCCCATTTCTTTTCTGTTACACATTTGAAAATTATTCAAGACCCCCAAAGAGCTTCTATATAAGTAATTACTGTTTTCCAAACCTAAAAACTTAGAAGTGGCTATTATTTCACATTTTTCAAATGTTTTTGTAAAAAGATACCTAGAGTCTCTGCTTTTTTGTGCTTACTTCAGCAGCACATATACTAGATTCTCTGTGTTTACCTTCATTACACGGGTAATATCTCACTTGTTGCTCTTGAAAACTCTACTAACACTCAAAATAATGGCAGCAAAACAATAAGTAAAATTTTATTGTTATTAGGGAAAAAAAATTTTATTGTTGCTAGGAAAGTGGTTTTCACTGGCATGCCTTCTAGAGGTCCACAAACCATAGTTTGCCAACTGCTGCTGTAATTCTTCTTAATGGTAAAATTAAACAGATTTTAAGCTTCTTTTTCATATTAGGTCTTTTGTTGCTCCTGTTTTGGTTCGGGGTTGGGTTTTTTGTTTTGTTTTGTTTTGTTTTGTTTTGTCTTTGAGGCAGGTACTTCAGACAGTCCTTGAACTCCCAGTGTAGCCCAGGTTAGGCTCAAGCTCAGCAATTCAGCAATCCTCCTGCCTCTGCTTCCCAAGTGCTGAGATTACAGTGTGAGCCACCATGCCTGGCACTGTGGCTTGTGGTACTAGGGATCAAACTCTGGGATCTTGTGCTTGCTGGGTGGATGCCGAACCACTGCGTTAAATCCCAGGCCCTTATTTTTGTTTTTTGACAAAAAGTCTGACTATATAGTCTAGGCTGGCTTTGTACTCACAGCAGTCCTCCTGCCTCAGCCTCCCAATTGCTGGTTTTATGGATGTATACCACCACACAAAAGACCGTGCTAGGTCTTTTCTCAGAGCAGTTCTACCAGAGACAGAAAGAAAAAAACAATTGTTTATGCACTCTGCCCACAATTCTTTTAACTCCCATTGCTTTTTCATCTTTTCACACTGTCAAGCTAAAGCTCTTCTGTTATTAATCTTTAATAAACTTTATAAAGCACTTGTGGGTGGCACTTGAGCTACTAAGGAGGCAGCCAGCAGGAGGACCATATAAGCCCAAGAGGTCGAGGCCAGCCCGGGGAGCCCAGAAAGACCCTCCTCACCCCCTCTTAAAAGTGAAGTAAAGAAAAAGAAAAGAGGACTGATGCCTAAGTGTCTGAACAGGCTCAGAGAGCTTAGCTTTAGAGAAGTGCAGGTTGCCTGACCCTCCAGAGTCCCTAATAGACCGTGTGAATGGCCTAGACAAAGCAACAGTTTCATGTGGGAGATGCTGACTCACAGTCTGTCGCCATAATTACTGAGATGTTCTTTTATGAACCTTATGCTTTTAAATACCAAGTCCACACTAATTACTCAGACAAGTCACTATTAGAGAAGTGAGACTTATTCATCGTTTGCATTTATCCAAAAATTTTTCATCTTTAACAAATCTAACAAGTTAGAATTGATGGCTTTAACACATGTCAGAGGCTGCCTCAAAGAAGAAGAGGCTAAGTGGCTGGGTGGGTATGCTCTACATATGGAGATTCTGTTACCACTGCTCTGAGGAAGTTTTGGGATATTTACTTTCGGTTGATTTGATTTTTTATCAAAAAACATGCTGGGCTTGAAACTGTCAAAGTGGAAAACTAGTATTGTTGACCAATGTCAGCAAGCTCCAGTATGTGTTCTCTTTGAACATCCCAGGTGGTAATTCTTCTTAGTTGAAGGAGCAAAATCCTCACCTATTTAAACACAGTTAATTCGGGACATTTACCTCATTCAATCAAAGAATAAACTGCATTTATGAATTTTCCAGATTACAGAAGCTTCCCCTTTTGAATACTATTAATTTTCATTACAAGTTATCTTTTCCTAACATACAGTTATATGCCACATAAATCTTAAATGGCTAAAGATCTATATCAGATAACTATAAAATATGAAATCATATAGTGTTAATAGGAAAACCTTTCCTAACAAAGAAACAAAATCCAGAAATTATAAATTGAATGTAATATATATGACTACATTAAAGGATCTTGTTTTGTTTTGTTTTGTTTGAGACAAAGTCTCTCTTGTGTAGTTCAGGCTGGCCCTGAACTCACTATGTAGCCCAGGCCAACCTTGAACTGACAGCAGTCCTCCTGCCTCTGCCTCCCAAGTGCTGGGATTATAAGCGTGAGCCATCACACCTGGCATTGTGGTATGTGGTTACCAGGGATCAAACTTGGGACCTTGTACTTGCTAGGCAGACACTGGAACCACTGAGCTAAATCCTTGGCCCCTACATTAAATTGTTTAAACTTCTGCATAATAAAAAACAATATTGAAAGTTAAACAGAAAAAAACAATCATAGCATATATTACATAGGTGAATATTAGGAATGTACAAGGGACTCTTTGTTTTTTTTTGGTTTTTTTTGTTTTGTTTTGTTTTGTTTTGTTTTTTTTACAAGGGACTCTTACGGATGAATAATTGAAGGCTTACTGCATGGAAATTGAGAGCTGGGTATGGTGACTCACACCTGTAATTTCAGCACTTGGGAGGCTAAGGCAGGAGAACCACAGGGAGTTCCAGGTCAGCCTGGGCTACATAGCAAGACCCCGCCTCAAAACACAAACATACACACAAAAATGAGCAAAGCATATGCACAGGTCATACACAAATGGCAAAGGAACTTAGGAAAAAACAAGGATTTCAATAACAGCATTACCAGAATCCTAGTCCAAAAGGCTGAGTGGGTGGGTGGCTACTGGCTTCCCAGTTCCAGTCAAAGAAATGTGTGATGGTGGGGCCAGAAAGGAGCTGAACCAACCTGGCCATACTGGGAAGGGTCAGGCACCAATGTCCTAAGCCTCATCTTCAGGTACCAACAGGAGCTTGAGCAGCTGTGTAGAGAACGACAGAAGTCAAAGTCAAGGAGTGCAGGTGGACCAGGGGTGTAGCTGAGTGGTTCCATGTATGCCTAGCAAGCTGAAGGTTCCTGAGTTCCATCCCCAGTACTGGGAGAGAAAAAAAAAAGTATGCAGGAAAGTAGAGATGGTCAGACTGTGGTCTGGATGGTCGTTATCACAAGTCTGATTCTCTAGAGTCTTATCACCCAGGAAACCATTATTGCTGAAGGGGCAATTCAGCCCCTCTCATGAGGTGGATCTGCCTGGAAGACTGGCACTTCTAGAACCTGAGATAGACAGAAATGTGACTCAGAAAGAACAGGCCAGAGGAGCAAAATGGAGTCAAGAATGAGCCCTCCTTTAAATCTCCAGTTTTAAAAGACCCTGTGCCCCTCATTGAGGTCAAGTATGATGACACACACCTGTAATCCCAACATTCAGCCAGAGGCAGGAAGATCACTGCCTGGTTACATAGTGAGTTCAAGGCCAACCTGTAGTACAAAGACCCTGTTTTAAAAAATAAAATACTCCAGGGCTGGGGATTTTTCTCAGTGGTTCCAGCACCTGTCTTGCAAGCCCAAGGGCCCTGGTTGATCCCCCAGAAACCACATATAATACAGAGCATGGAGGGCCGGGGATATAGCTTAGTGGTTCCGGTTGCCTGTCTTGCAAACACAAGGGCCTGGGTTCGTATCCCCGGTAACCACATAACAATACTGGGCATGGAGACTCACCCCAGCAGCAATCAGTACCACAAACCACAGTGCCGGGCGTGGTGGCTCACGCCTGTCATCCCAGCACTCGGGAGGCAGAGGCAGGAGGATTGCTGTGATGTGAGTCTGAGCCCAGGACCAGCCTGAACTACAAAGCGAGACCCTGTCTAAAAAAAAAAAAACTCCTGAAAACTACAGAACTTATCTTCATAAGTATTCAGATATATACAGAATGTTTACTATGATAGGAAATTTAAAACAGGTTAAGGTAGCTCTGTATGGGTGGCATAAGTGTGAGTGAGAAAAGAAAACTACGTTGTATGCTACTGCTGTAAAAGGTGGTGAGGACAGGGCATGTTTTCATATGTGTATGTTTATGTAGAGGGAAGACATGAAGAAAGCTCAGACTCTATCAGGAGTTGCCCCTGGAGGGTGGGATTGAAGAGCCTTTAACCTTCAGTTAAATTTTTATTTGCATGTTACTCTTGGAACTTAAAATGTTTATAACATTGCTTACCTCTTTGGCTTCTTATACTAATTTCTATAAGATAACAGATAAATTAAAAAATAATTTTGATAGCTGAAGATCATCATCATGATAATGATGGCTCCTAAGAGTTTTACTGAGCACTTACCAGGTGCCAGGCATGTGCCAATCTTTATTTATATGTCTCGTGACTGAAAAATGCATTCTCATGCTGTGTGCCTTCAAAGGTCAACAGATTTCTTTGTACCTTAAAATATGTGAATTTTTACATTTTGTGGATTTGTGTCTTTTTGAAAAATTCTCTGTCCTCACCTTTGGGTTGTCACTTGGTCCTTTTCATTCATGTACTGCTAGCAGTGTGGGTCAGCGGGTCCTACTTTTGACTCTGTGTAAGACATGTCCGTTGCTAAGTTTAAAGGCTGAGTTCCTCAGCCACTTCTTTTTCAATAGTCAGGTGCTGCTTTACTTACTTATACTCATCTTCCTCCCAATGGGACTTGCAGTCTGTGCCAAATAGGTATCATTGCTCTGAAATTCGTATTATCTTTATTCCAAGGCTGGCAAGTGATGTACGAGATAAACAAACACTAAGTTACTTTGCCCATTTAGTTTGCAGAAATAAAATCTGTAGTATTGTGGTAGTTTCTTTCTTTTTGGTTTTTTTTTTTTTCTTTATTTTTTGTAGAAGAATACCAATTTCTGTTTTTCCAGGCATTTGTAATACTGAAAACAATGTAAGATATCAGGTGCTTTCTTGTAAAGTATAATGGGCTCTTAAAAGATTTATACCACCCAAATTTTCATTCTCCTTTCTGTTTTTTCTTTCTTTTTTTTTTTTTTTTTTTTTTTTTTTTTTTTTTTTTTTTTTTTTTTTTTTTTTTTTTTTTTTTTTTTTTTTTTTTTTTTTTTTATTTTGTTTTGTTTTGTTTTCTTTTTTTTCGTAGATTCTCGCCTCTATTGAGCTGCTGGCCCGCTCATTGCCAAAAATTCACCGCAGTGCATCAGAACCCTCCTTGAATCGGGCTGGTTTCCAAACAGAGGATTTTAGTCTCTATGCTTGTGCTTCTCCAAAAACACCCATCCAGGCAGGGGGATATGGTGCGTTTCCTGTCCACTGATGCAGATTAAATGAGTGAGAAACGAAGGAGGGTAGCAACAAAAGGAAAATAAATGAACATGTTTACTTATATGTTAAATCAAATAGGATATTTTTGAAAAGTGAACCAAAAACACTTGTGTGTTTTAAGACCAGATAAGATATTTTTCTCAACCTAAAACTGATAGCTAATATTCATGATACCTATGGGTTAAAACACAAACATTACTGAACCTCGGCAGTGCCTCTTCCAGAAGTTTTACTTCCTGTTCCAAGTTTATTCCATTTTCTTGGCCATTCCATTTATGAAACTTCAGTTTTGTCTTTCAGTTTGCTCATGCAGCTTTTGTCACTAGCCATCACTTGTCAGTAGGCACTCCCAAGAGCCCTCCCGTGAGTGTGCACAGGCGGGGAGCTGGCAGTCGTGGGCCTGCGTGAGCAGGCAGGCCCAGCAGATGCACTGTAGGAAGTCCCTAGAATTGAGTCATCCTATTTCATGTAATAACTGTTTTATTTTACTACAGTTTAGAAAATGTGCTTTATTTCCTGAAAGCAGTAGACTAAGGTGCTGTTAGTAAATTATGGGTGCAAACAACCAGAGAGACAGCTGAAGGAGTGGCATGTTTGACATGAGCAAAATGATTTAACTTTGAGTTTTTAATGGGAAAATGTTATACATTGGAATTCCTTTTAGATAATATTTCTTTATATATGAAAGAAATTACAGCTGTAGAAGTCAGATTTTCTTGCAAATATATTGCCCTCGTATGCTCACCTTCTTCCCCCAGAATTACTTCTTTGAGAACTATCTATGAGAACTTATGTTTGTTTTTCTTTTAGACTAACCTTTTGCCAAACAACCAAGTAATGAATGTTAAGTTATTACTTTAGATGATACTTATGATGCACGTTATAACAATCACCTGTGTCTCCTAAAATTTCTATCCCCATTTATACTCTTTGCCTAGCAAGATTCAGCTCAGGCTGTATTCCTTCTATTCTCTTTTTTCTGCATTCCACAGTATGAAGTAGCTCTAACACTTACATTTTCTTATGTAAAAAATGACTAATGTGCAGTCATACAGAAAATTCTTACTGTGATTCAGTGGGAATCAAAAAGCAAGGAAACAGCATTGTTGCAGCCTTTTCAAAGATCCTGCCATCTCTGCTTCAGCTTAGGGACCAAGGGCAGCCGGCTGTGTATGTTCACTTAACTTTAAGCTTAGCTTTGTGGTGATTTTTAGCTAGCAGCTACAACAGCTAAACTTTATTTCAGCAGACAGACAATATCTGCATACATATCATCCTTTGAAGTCAGTAAAGAAGAAAATTAGGAAGACTTTAGTGGTAACTAGTGTCAAGTACCACAGATAAGTTTTTAATTACTTAGGTTTCATCAGAGAAATCTGATGATTTCCTTAATCTTAATACTCAGATTTCATCAGTAATGATTATGGCATACATTTATTTTCCCCTTACTTGGGTAGCTGAGGATAAGCAGTACCATCATGAATCATATATGACTCCTGAATTTCAGCATAGTGGAAAAAAAAGCAAGAGGAAGAAAATGTTAGCTGGGCACAGTGGTGCTGAGAAATTAAAAAATCACAAAGGACTTGGATTGTAGCTCAGTAATAGAGTACTTACCTATAGTGGGCAGGGCACGCTTCACTCCCCAGCACCCTACCAAAGAAAGTATCATGCTGGAGAAGATTGTGATTTCTGAAGTCCTCAGTAATACTGAAACATGAGTGTTAATAACTAGTAGGTAGAGAGGTATTTATTCACAGACAGAATAGCAAAATGTAGCTAATAAAGTTTTACACAATTAACTTGGTCCGTGTGATGCCCAGATGGTTTGGGCATTTTGAGAACATACTCAAAGAGATCTCTTTCTTTCTGGCAGTGCTGGGGATTGAATCCAGGACCTCACACATCAAAAACTTTTTTAGGAGTAGAATTCTTCCAGGATTCTCACTATGGGTCCCTTCCATTATTCCTGGTTTTTTTGCCTGACAGAGGCCCAGTTCACCCAATCTCCATTGGGCTCCTTGGCCTTCTTTACCAGTCCCTTTCCTAGGACCATTGCTGGACTATCAGGCTGTGCAGAAATTCATTGTGCCATCCCATCAACACTCCAAGCACTCCTAGTAACTTTCAAAGGTGGCCCACTGCTAACACTCGTGAAAAAGACATTAAAAACATGGCAGTTGTTCAGGTAACATGCATCCAAAGCAGTAGGAAGTATTAGAATTATAGAATAAAACCAGGTTCCCTTTCTGTTTGTTGTTGTTGCTGTTGTTCCTACTGTTTTTCGTTTGATATTGCTCCAGGGAAGAAAAAACATAATTTTTCCAAACCACTTCTTTCCAAAAACATGAAACCTCATGTATGTTTTAAAAATTAAAATGGATTTCCTTCAGGAGACATCTTTTTTATAAGATTTGTTGTAAAAGTTGGAAGAGTCAGTGATGAAGAATAAAGTTTGTCTTGCTGTGAGTCATTCAGGGGTGGAGGGGTATACTTGTCAGTGGTAGAGCACCGCCTAGCTCACCCAAGGCCTGCATTCCATCCCCAGCACCACTGAGGGAAAAAGAGGAAATAGTGTAGGGATCACAGGATTTAATCCAATGTTTCCTTCAGGTTTGTTTGTTTTCTGGCAGCATATCCATTTAAATACTAAACTAGCAGTCAGAGTCATCCTTCTAATAGTAATTGGTAGCCTAGCAGCTGCTAGCGCCCTGCAGGTCTGGGCCTAGTGGCTCCAGTGGACCCTGGCTCACAGTGGGTAGGTGACAGAGAAACATGAATGGTTAGCCACAGAGAATGGCATTAGAACAGTGGAAATCAGCAGCTTTGTACAGGAAGCCGTGAGAGATGCTGTGTTGAGACAAAACTGGAAAACCAAGAAGAATTTGGTGCTTTGGAAAGTGAATTCTGTTCTCCAGCAGGAGAAGTAACTGAAATTAATGAAGCCCTTGCAGAAACTCCAGTGCTGGCCAACAGACCTAGTTCCAAAGACATTTGGCTGTTAAAGACGACAGTGAGCAACCCTGGAGAATTAGATGAACTCCTGAGTTTGGAAGTGTAGGAAAAATACGTTAAACCTGTTGAGGAAAATGGCCCTTAAGCAGACTAGTGCGCGGCTACTCCCTGTAAGCTGTCTGAAGTTAGCATGACACAGAGGACTTAATGGTTTTTAGCAATAACATAATAATAGAAAACTCTTGAACACTGTACTGGAAGAAAATGATAGCAGATAAACACAATGTGTTTCTTCTTTATGTATGTAATGATTTTCAGATGAGGCTATAGGTTCTGATATTCAGAATTCATGAAATTACCTATGGTAAAAACTAGTTATAAAACATACATAAGTATGTAATTTGGCTGGCTGTAGTGGTACATGCCAATAATCCTAGCACTAAATTCAAGGCCAGCCTAAGCTACATAGAGTTCAAGGATAATCTAATCTCAAAACAAAATAAAAGAAAAAATTTAGTTCAAAAAAATTGTTATCATAAGACTTATATAGTACTGTAACTTGCTTATATTCTTCCCTTGATTTGGGTCCAGATACTTAAAATGGTCTTCCCCTCAGTAGTAGATAAGAGCGGAGGCAAGACTTACTTGTCCAGCCTCAGATGAGGAATACTGCTTCCTGCATTTTACACTGTACCACATTCCCTGATGCTGCCGTACAGAGAAGCAACAGTTTTGAGGCACAATAAGAAACAAAATGTTCAACCTTTTAAAAAAGTAAAATAAAATAAATTCCCTTTTCTCTCAAGTGGGTCACTCTTAAGGAAATAATCTGCCCTTTTTCTTTCTTTTTAATATTATGAAATTAGTGCTTTCTAAAACATTTCCTATTTGGCTGAGAATTACTGGAACTCTTGAGCGTTCCTGTGCTACTCTTACTTTACTGTGACTGTAAACATCTTACAGTTTCTCATCCCTTTGAAACTGCCTGAAAGTCCTCACAGGGAAGTCAGAGTCACAGTCAGCTTTCAGCAGACTTTCCCCCTGTGGAAATGGTGATTGTATAAGAAACAACCTTTTAGGTTTTTCAGAGCATTTTTTATCTTTAAGGACCTTAAATTATATAAATAATGACAATTAAAATACATTTAATTCTAGAATAGAGGGTAATTGATTATATTTTTTAACTAAATAATAAAATTCTTAGCTTTCACATAAACCGTGATATTTGAGGTTGAAGTCACAGAGTTTCTCAATCTGCTGAGGCATCCTCTGCCTTATTCCTGAATAAGCTCAAGTGAAAAATAAGAGGTTAGGTCAGCGGTGAACCGATGGCACTCACACAGCAGGAGGCTGTGGTGCCACTGAGGACTCCGAGAGACGCACCATCCGTGGATTAGTTTAATGTCAGCCATAAAAGAGGGGAAAAATACTACCGTTTATCCTCTATTTGATTTTTTTCAGTTAAAGTTAATACAAGAAAATTTTCAAAAATCACAAGGAAGAGCCTTCAGGTCATGTGTAATGACTGGCTGTGTGGGTGCTCATGCCGTGTGCATGAGATGTGCCTCCCGCAGGCCTTGTTACAGCAACAGCACGTCACCTACCTGCCATGAGAAAAATCACAAGGGACATCAGGTGTTACCTCAGATAATGTCACGCAAGTAGAGTTGCACTTTACGTCAAGTAAATAGGATGTAAGGTGAAATCTACAGATTCCAGACGTGCAAGAAAGAACAGATTGATTTTTCTACAAGCAAAGCTATCCGCCATTATTCCTATTTTTTCTTTAAAGTTTTCTATGATTTTAGAGACAGTTACATATTTTATTGATTACTAAACTGTGAATGCCTTTTGTCTCGCCTTCCAACCCACTCAGTTTTTTTTATTAGAAGTATATTTTTGGTAGAACGATCTTTAGTGTTTGGTTTACTTGTTTTTGATTCAGAATTTGTTGGTAAGAATTTGTTCTGTGGAAGGTTTTTATTTTGGGTAGAGCACCTCAACAACAATGAAGAATCTAAATCTCACTTTCCTTCTGGCCTGTTTGGATGAAACGTAGATTCTGTTAGATACAGTCATGACTCAAGAATAATGCAAATCACTTGAATGAAATTTATTAAAATACTAAAAATAATCTTAATACCTTGAAATACTTAAACTATAAGCAACAGTGATGAGAATATTTATATACAGAGTCTGTCCAAAAAAAATGTGTTCACACTTCAGGAAAAGAAAAATTTATGTAAATATTTTAATATGAAATTTACGAGTTATTTTGGCCTGTATAATTACATAAGATGCTCAAAGTGGTGGCCATTAGCTTCCAGGCATTTATTCGTACAGCAAACTGCCACTTGGGTAGCCTTGGTCATTGAGATTGCTGTACAGCATGCATTTTTAATCTCTCTCTAAGGGCCAGCCATGTGATGAGTTTTCTGCAATATCTGACATCCTCTAGTATCCCCATATGAGGGTAACACCATCTATTGAAAAAATATACTATTTTTCTTTTCCTAAAGTTTATATGCGTATTTTGCAGATTCTATTTCCAAAGTCTCTGTTAACGTGGTAACTAACTTTGTATGATTATTTTTGACAGATTTTACTTGCCAAGATTTTAGCAATTTTGCTTTTTTTGGTGTCAAACTTTCTACCTTTTTACTTTTAACTACAAAGTTCTTTTATACTGTGTTAATCTTCTAACTCAACAGTACCTTAGTTAATTGTTAAAAGTAATCCTTGGTTGGAAAGCAGTCATATGATCATATCTCTAATATAACTAGTAATAATGTTCAGAGTGGAAAACAAGTCTTAATAACTAAAAATTAGTTAGGGGCTTCTTGGGCTATTGAGTCAGCATTAGTTAGCATTCCAGTTTCAGGGTCTTCTACTTGTGTGATCTTGGGCATGTTACTTGACTGTAGACCCCAACTTGTTCATCCATAACATGAAAATAAATTGGGGACAAGGATTTATCTCAGTGGTTCTGACATCTACCTCGCAAGTGCAAGGTCCTGAGTTGAGTTCGATTCCTGGTACCACATACTACAATGCTGGATGTGCTGGCTCACACCTGTAATCCCAGCACTCAGGAGGCAGAGGCAGGAGGATTGCTGCAGGTTCCAGGCAAGCCTTGGCTACATAGTGAATTCAAGGCCAGCCTGAACTACAAAGTGAGACCTTGTCTCAAGAAAAAGAATGTGTGAAGCTCCCAAATTCCATAAGCTGAAGGAGGGTGATACGCGAAAGGAACTTTGTGGCTTAAATAATTCCTTATGCAGAGAATTGTGTTCAGTAACACGTGCCTAGATTGACTTTTTTGGGACCAGGGATATAGTTCAGTGATGCTGTGCCCTCCTGGGAAGGACTTGAGTTCAATCCCTGGTAGCACAAAAACAACAACAACAACAAAAAAAAAACCATAGATTGACTTTTTGATTGTTAGAGAGGTGAATTTAACTAGAAAAGAGAGATGAGGTATACCTCAGTCTTTTTTTATGTAATTCATTTGAACTTCAGATTTATCTTTTTTAAAGTGAAGATAATTCTTCCTTTTCTCTTCCTGATAGTAGCATTACAATAATGTAAAAGCTGAAAAATGAATGGATACTTTAGAGAGGAAAATATTCTACAATTTGGCATTACTGCTGTACAGTTTATTACAACTTTATTTCATTATAGAACAGTTTTAAGCTTGATCTGCACTATAAAACAAAATTCAGCTGGAAATTATATCCAGAGTTAGTAGTTCATTGATAACAGCTGAAACATATGTTGTATATTTACATTTATATATATATTTGTACATACATATTTGTGTTCTTTTATGAGTTTCCGTCATTAGAGTTTTAAACTATTGGTAGTATTCTAGATTTGTAGTATAAAACTAGTGACCTTTCAGTGAGGTTCAAGTGAGGCTTTTACAAGTTGAGATAACTCTTTTAAAATTAGCTCTTGTCCTCCCTCTACAGGAGAATTTGCAGCCTTCAAGTAGCCACACCGTCATGGCAGCATCTACTCTTTATTTCTTAAGTCTTGTGTTCGTATAGTTAACATCAAAACACAGTTTTGTTCCTCAAATCTTTTTTTAAAGATATAAAATTTTCAGTGCATAAGCTGGTGTGGAACAGAATGGAATTTCCTATCCATCAAAAGAGGAAAGAATGTCTTAGGAACCAGAATTCTCTGCTGCCAGTGTTTCTTCAACACAAATACCACGCGCATACAAGTCTGCCCACTCCCGGGAAGAAAGAGGAGAGACCCTGAATTCTGACCTTTTGATGGTCAGGCATGATGGAAAGAAACTGCTGCTACAGCTTGGGAGATGTGCTCTGGAAAGTCTGCCAGTCAACTTTGTCCTTCTAGCTGCCAGATCAGTGTGTGGCTGCTCATCTGATGGGGCAGTGTCAGTCACCACGCACCGTTCTCTCTGCTGTCTGGGATGTTGTGGAGCTCTTTTCCCTAGCCGTTTCTGGTTAACTTCTGAGGGATGGAACCAAAATGCAGCATACCCTTTCCGCAGGGCACATGTCTAGTGCATGACAGACTGGCTCACAGTGAGGTTCGCATATGTAAAAGGAGGGGGGCGGGGAACGGTGGGGCCGAGGGCGAGGGCGAGGGGATGCTGCATCTTCTTCCTGACCTCCTGGCCTCTGGCCTCTGGCCGCCTTGTTCCCTGGCCTCTGCCTAACCACGCAGGCTGGACAGCGCTGGCACACGTCGCCTTCTTTCCTCACTGGGTCCAGCAACGAAGACGAGGGTGGGGGACTCATTTCCTCCACTATGTAGCAAATTCTCAGGAAAATACAGTCTAAATCTTCCTCTGAGCTCTTCCAGTCACCAAGAACTTACATGGCTACTTTGTCCAGGGCACCAAATGCCATGGATAGTATCTAATTAAAAGCCTACAAAACTGCTTAATAATAGTTTTGAATGTGAGAAAATTATGTAATTCAAATGTAAGGTAAGGTACAGGTTTTCATTTCTGAGTTTCTTCTATTATATTTTTATTAAAAGGAAAATAATTTTCAGATTTAATTGAATCGGAATACAGTAATACTTCCCACCAGAATTATATATCCTTAAAATTGTATTTTTGTTATATAATCAACTTTTAAAGAAAGATCATTACCCTTTTCTCTACGTAAATACGAGGAGTCTTAGCATAATGGCAAATATTTATAATTTTTAAATTAATGGTACTTGCTGGATCCACACTAACATCTTTGCTAGTAATCTTACTGTTTCTTTCAACTTATTCCTACACTACATCCTACATCCTCTTTCTAGTCTTTTACCTAGAATATGCAACCTAAAATAAAAACGGTGGTGTCTCTATTCATTCTCTTCCTTTTTTCCCAAGCCTGGTCTTCAAAAGGTTGGGTAATGTGGCAGCTGAGCTCCCCAAGGAGAGAACAGAAATGTAAGGGATACTGGGGCAGAGGGAGGTGTGTGAAAGCCTGGCATCAGTTGTTTTCGTGGAAGGCTGCGGTGGTGTTGAAAAGTCAAATCTATCCCATCTTTGTACAGATGGAAAATAGAACCTAGTCATAGTTTCCTGTGGCCTTAATTAAAGGATATCATAAACCATTGGACTAGCAAAGACAGTGACTAGATGTACTAACATGGCAAGTATCTTCCTTATCAGGAGTCTAGAGTCTCGTTTATCATTTAGCAGGTTTTAAGAAAGCAAATCACCTGAGTTGACCTTAACCCAACTAAGCTACAGCCAAGGACCTGAAGGCAGTTCAGCAAGATGTAAAATAAACCACGGAGCAAGAAATTGTTATTTAAAGGTCTCAAATTCTAAGCCCGGCCCCTGTATCTATCCTGGCCTACCTGCTACCTACTCACTATCCTTAGGTGATTTTTGCTAACATACCTCTCATCAGAGGATGGCTTGATGATAATTGTGTTTTTAACTCTTATATGAATATAGCCGTGTCTTACAAAGTATAGAAACAGCAAAGATGAGAATGATTCATGCTTATCAGAAAAGTGACTCCTGTGCATACCTTGCCACCTCTTTTTGAAGAAGATTGGTCATTTGTTCTTTTTAAATATAGTTCTGTAGATGCTTTTAAACCTAGTTGGTTCCTTGACCAGGACTGACTTAGATCTCGGACCAGCTGGAAAGAGCCAGCCTTGAGCCTAGGCACAAGTACGTCCGGTCCTGCTACAGAAGGGAAACCACTCTAGATTAGCACTGGAGTTTTCTGAACAAATGCACAATACACATTTATTCTTGCGTTCATTTTAGAATAGGTTGCTACTTCATTTACAAAGAGGGAGCAGACTTGATAGCAAACAAAACTGTGTCCAGAAGCTAGGCTCAGGGTATTGAGAGATTTTTTTAGAGAACTTTAAAAATAGAAATTAATAAAGTGTTTAAATTTTATTTCCCATCAAATAGTTTTTTTTTTCATATTTGCAAATGACAAGAAGGAAGATTTCCTTTTGAGTTTTATTTGCTTTATTTTTTAATGTTTAGGCTACAGAAAGACTTGCTGAGCTCCTAAGAAAATGCAAGGAAGAAGTCCTTGTTTGTGCAAAGCACTTTATGAGTAAGTCGTGTACAGTGTGTGGCTGCTTCACCCATCGCCTTGTCTCGCTGTAGTTGTCAGTCTTGTCTGGAGAGTGGTTGCAGTGCCTTCTGCCCTGTATTTTATTTTTGCTAGGGAAAATGAAGCCTTCTGAAAAATTTGAGAGGAACAGTAGGAGATTGTTTTTAAATATGTAATATTCCTCCTGGTGGACTTTTTTCATCATTAAACTAAGGTCAAGGACTCATACTTTTTTTTTTCTTGTTTTTGACAGGGTCTCGCTAAGTAGTTCAGGGTGGTCTTGAACTCATAGTGATCCTCTTGACTCGGCCTCTAAGTGCTGAGATTACAGGCGTGTGCCACAATACCTGGCAAAGACTCAGACTTGGCCACTGAAATAATATTGACCAAAAAAAACCCCAGCAGTTTATTAAAGAATTGTGAATAGCAAATTCATTGTGATCATTTGTATTTATGTGCACCTTAAAAGAAGATTCTGTGTAGCTTTCAAATTCTGGTTCCTGAACCTCCTAACCCTGATTCGAGGTCTGGTAGGACATACTGGGACATGCTAGAAGATAAAGTCCTATCTGAATCACATGTTACACTTATGTTGATGTTGGAGAAGAGCACTATGTAAAGAGATCACTCAAGCCTTGAACACTGTCAGCCTGAAACTGCGAATAGTTCCTCTTCTGTTTATGCGGTTGTGGCGCTGGTCTCCCACATTGGCGTTCATCAGGCGGAGCAGGGCCTCCTGTGCCCATCCTCAGACTCACTGTCCCCACGGCACAGCCACCTCGCCAGCCTCTGCAAACCTCCATACTGAGCTTGAGTGTGAAACACACCGCAGGGTTCGGGTGACCTCTTGAAAAACTACCTCTTCAGAATGAGGTAATGAAAACTTATTTATTTTAAAATACAAATAGTCAGGAGCTCTAGAACATGAAGATGATTTAAGATTTTATGTGTACTTGAGCACTCTTTATTGTGTCCTAAAGGGCATTATCCATTTAGTAATACTAAAACACACAGTGTAGCTCAGAATATGTGGATGTTATTGGGAACAGTGCCAGAGTCTATGTAGAGGTTAACTTCAGAATCTGAAGGCAGTTGCATGAAACTACGCAGTTATGGTATTGCTTCACTACCAGTGACGTGACTGTAATTCTCAGTGGACTTGGCTCTGTCACTTGCACAGATGCACATACAGACTCCCCAGCTAACAGGGTAGGATAAGCATCCTGTGTGCAGGATTCTTTCCGTGTGTGGGTCGGTGTCCTTACAGCTAGAATGTCAGCACCAGCCAGTCATAACTGGTGTCATCACTAGCCACCCAGCACCACAGCCAGCATGAAAGATGTGAGTATAGACAGTGACTAACGGGTCATTCTGTAAAACGGTGGGGGGAGGCGCTCCAAAAATACCTGGACAATTTGCCAAATGATCTTATTACTGTGCCTTCATGATGCAATAAAAAAGCTAAAATCTTAGCGAAATCAGTGATTTATGAAGAGAGCAGCCACTCTGGTTTAACTCTGCTGTGTTAATATTTTTAGAGTGCAATTTAGACTGCAAAGATAAATGCACTAAAGGGTTTATAGCCAAAATCACATTTAAAAATGAGAAAACAGGTAAATTTTCAGTGAACAAATTATTTTTTTAAAGCACATAATCCCTAGTATAGTCAGATATATTTATCATGTAGAGCAGATAGGATGAAAATATAGTTCAGTGACATTTCTAGAGAAACTTTTTCTACTCCCATAGGTTATAAAGCATGGAACTTTTATACCACAGAGATGTTTGAGACATTTTAAGATACTGCTGTAGTGTAGTGTTAAGTACTGTATGCTGGGGAGCAATCCTGTGTGTTGACTTAGTAGAAATTAAAATACAGGACAGAATTTGATTTGATCTGTTTCCAGAGTACTGCTGCCAAGCTAGACACTGATTTTTCCGAGTTTGAAATGTAAACTTGCCTCCCAGGATTTGTTTGCAAATGAAGCTGGATGGTGCTACTGACCGTGCTGTGGTGCACACTGGGGGCCGAGGAGGGAGTCTGTGGGCTCTTTTGTGAGGCGCCATTGAAATCCTGGTAGCCTGGCTAGTGTGTGGGCGAGGGGATGCACTTCCTGAGTCTCTGGCACCACCCCAGGACCCACCCCAAGACTGTACACTGTCCCCAGCTCCTGTTGCAGCTGTTTCTGGCCCACAGAGGTCTGTAAATGGGCCAGAGAGTGAAGTGGCTCGTGTCTGTGCGTCTGGCTCTGGTCAAGGTGAAAACCCTAGTGAGACATTTGTGACTTTGTGATAGCAGTACACTAGAGAGAGTAAGCCTTGTTTTCATGACCTTGTTGTCTTCACTTGTTTGGGCAGACATGTAAATTGAAACTCAGTCCTAATTTGTGTTAATTATGGAAAGAACAGTGCTTATCAGGTAAAAAGGTAGAAGAGTCCAAAGTCCTAAATTTTTTAATTAAGGTGACAAGTTAAAAAAAAAACACAGCATGGGGACACTGGGTTACAACCTCAGTAAAGTTAAGACAGAACTTTTATTTCAGCATCCATAATTTCAACTGTTTCTTTAGTGGGTTTTATTTATTTGTTTGTTTTGGTTTGGTTTTTTGGGAGACAGGGTCTCCCTATATAGTTCAGGCTGGCCTTGAACTCACTCTGTAGCCCAAACTATCCCTGAACTCCTGGTGATCCTCCTGCCTTAGCCTCCCTAGTGCTGGGATTACAGGTGTGTGCCACCACACCCAGCTGTTTATTAATTACTGCAAAACATTTACATCTGTTTAGCTGTTTTGACTTATTGCAATGATATAACCAGTTGTGCATGAGGATACAGCCAGTGTATTTTTTTGTGTGTGATGCATTTTTTGGTAAAGGATTCTATAAATGGAAATACTCTTTGAGAACAAAGAAGTGAAATATGTTTATTCATGTTGGTTTCAAAAAATTTTTGTATGAACTGTTTGCTTCTCCTGGAAGGCTGAGTGCCTTGTCCAGCACCCACGCCGGGTAGTGGCCACTGGCAGTGTGGACATGGGAGTCTGGCAGGAAAGGCATGAAGCAGTGGCCAAGAGTTGATTGACAGGGCTGGAGTAGGGTCATGATGTTGTTTAGTCCCAGTTCAGCTTTGGGAGTCAGCCTCTTGCATTTATGTACTAAGCCTTTTGGAACCCACATGTTTGGCAGGATATGAGCTTCATAGGAAAAAACTGCAGACTTAAAAGCGTAAGGGACAGCCTCAGAAGATTCACACAGATGGAGAAGAAATGGACCAAAATGAGTTAGGGTAGCAGTTGAGTCTCTTGGGGCTAGGGAAAAACTAACGGGGTGGGAAAGAAATAATTATTTGAAATAAAGTAGAGTGCAATAAATGTGCTTTTTATTCTAAGCTGTGAACTTTTTTTTTTTAATCATTCCTTCCTAATACATTTGTGTACCATAGCTGATTAAAACCAGCTATGTAAACATACTCCTTTTTGTGTTAATTACCATCAGTGGCTAATCTTTATGTCTTATTTATCTTCATGTTACATTAGTTTACATATCAAGGAGAGAGAGAGACTGTGTGTGTGTGTGTGTGTGTGTGTGTGTGTGTGTGTGTGTGTGTGTGTGTGTGTGCGCGCACACGGATACAGGCTGTGCCCTTTTCCTTCCTTTGTTTTAAAGTGTATTCATTGGATCCTGTTTCCTTTGGTTGTGTTACATGGCTCAGCCTTGGTCTAGCCTCCACAGTGTCCCTGTGTGAAGGACTGTCGCAGTACCATGTGTCTGTGGTCCTCCCGCTTGTTGGGTGTACATCCAGTCCTGTCCTCGTGCAGCAGTTGCTGCCTCTCCTACAATAAGACTGGAAAACTAGTCAGGAGGTTGATTTTCCTGTTCATTCACTTAAGTCTCTCTGGATTCTATTCTGAATTTCTCTTCAGCGGTTGTCAGTGCTCTTTGGTTTAGACCAAGGAAAAGGAAATCCCTCCCCTCTTTCATGTACTTCTTGGTTTAAGGACAAGTCTTCTACAGGGAGAGGAAAGGGAATTGCCTCACGGAACTGTAGTGAATTAATGCTCCTGTGCATCGCTCCAAGCTTCACAGCACCTCACATGCACACTCTTATCTCACTGCCGACGGTTCAGGTTAGTTCACTCCAGTTCCGCTCAAGCACTGAACGGGTTCTCACGGACCCTGGGTGTTCCCAGCGGAAAGATGAGGGCCTTTTCATTGTCCAAGACCTCTCTATATCTGCTTTGCAAAAATTACAATGGAGTAACTATTTTTAAAGCTTATTTTTCAAATCATAAGAAAAGACATTTATTTTCAGTCAAATGGATAATGTCTCCCTCATATCCCTTAATCCTCAGTGTCTGCTTGAACCTTTTATTCTTCCCCATACCCACTTCCTGATACTTTGGTTCTCTTTCCTGCTCAGGTCCCTTCATTTGTACTTGGAGTTTTTCTCATGTAAATTTGTATAATGGAAAATATTGTTCAGTTTGGATAGAAAGCATGGAAAATTAAATAAACAGATAGCTGAAAATCAGATTGAAGAAAATTATTTGTGTAAAGTTATTTAAAAACTGTATTATATAAAAGGCAAAAAAGTTCTATGTACTTGATGTGAATATGCGAATATTGCTATAATAAAGATTGACTGCATGGAGAAGTCTTTATCAAGATTATTTTTGTAGCATTTATATTCAATTAACAGAAGTAGTCAGTGGTTTTGGTTCTTGGTGGGTTTTTTGGTAGCAGGGGTCCAACTCAGGCCCTTGTACTTAGAAGGCAGGCGCAGTGCCACTGAGCTAAATCCCAAGCCCACTCACTAGTCAGTGGTGTTTTTGTTTGTTTTGAGACAGGGTCTCACTTTGTAGTTGAGGCCAGCCCTGAGCTCAGCCTCCAACTCACACCACAGCAGTCCTTCTGCCTCTGCCTCCCAAGTGCTGGGATTACAGGCGTGAGCCGCCATGCACAGCACTGTGGTCTGTGGTACTGGTTGCTGCTGGGCGTGAGTCTGCACGCCCAGTATAGTATGTGGTTAACTGGGGGATCGAACCCTGGTCCTTGCGCTTGCAAGACAGGTGCCTGAACCACTGAGCTAAATCCCCGGCCACTAGTCAGTGGTTTTAACAGTCATTTCTTCTGGGCAAGAGAGACTGAGAAATGTACATTTGTGTTTCTTCTACCATGTTGATTACCACTGGGGGAGGTTAGACTTTGTCGAGATTGCCTCATGTGGGCCATTACACACGTCACTCAGCTTGTTATGGTAAGTCTTCTGTCCTGTATCCGTGATGACCTGTATTTTAAGATGTTGTGACCTTGTGTATCTTTAGTTTAAAATGAACACTCTCCTCTGCAAAGACATCTGTATGCTCTAATTTAGTAACATTTAAACATGTTTAAACATAAGTTTAAATGTAAATATTTATCTATAGTAATTCACCTTAGAGTTGCTTGGATACAACACGCAGGCTGGGTTTTTTTGTTTGGGGGGGTAGACAGGGTCTCACTTTGCAGTTCAGGCTGGCCCTGAGCTCACACCAATCCTCCCACCTCTGCCTCCCGAGTGCTGGGGTTATAGGTGTGAGCCACCACGCCCGGCACTGTGGTGTGTGGTACTGAGTGCTGAGGTTACAGGCGTGAGTCACCACGCCTGGCACTGTGGTGTGTAGTATCAGGGATTGGACTTGGACCTGGCACTGCCAGGCAGACACCAGAACCACTGAGCCAAATCCCTGGCCCAACAGACAGATTTTATATTACCAGTATTCATATAAACATGAATTTCTAAAACCATGGACTCATGTTTTCAATTAATTCTTAAAATGTTGATTAACCTAATGATTCTGATGTGCATGACTTAATGATTTTTTGGCAAATGTTACTAAATCTGATTATAAAACTTAAAATCCAAAATTCTGAATTTATGAACCCTCATGACCTAAAATTTCAAAACATCTAAAATACAGAATATACTGAGTTACTGGAGTTTCCAGAAGACAGCTAAGAAGTTTTAAAATTTCTTGTGGAAACTACACCAACAGTATGAATGGACAGAGAAGTCTACAAGACAGCATAAGCTTAGGAATATATTTTCAGGTCTTCAACCCTAAAATGTTGTCATGACTTAGTATTTTTCTCTGTACTGCAGTATTCTAATGTGACAAATGTATTTCTATACTACTTCATAGAAACTTGTCTTCTAAATAACCTTCATGATTTTAAGAGTAATTGTGGCCCTATTTTTTCCTAATGTTTCCCACATGAAATATTCTCTAAAATTTGCCTCAGAATGATGGGTGCTTTGGTAATCGCAAAATGCTATTTTACAAAAACTGCCACAGCAGCTCTTAAGAAAATGTATCTGGCATCGGATCATCACACCTCCAGTCTGGGCTAGGTAGTTGGCCAGTATCATGAAGTGTCAGTCAGTGACAAAGTTCTCAAGAGCTAATTTGGCCCAAGCCTTCTCCTATCTTAACTGAACAGGAAGCCCTGAAGAACAGGCCTTGCCTAGCCTTCTGGAGCCAGGACCCGCCCGAGACCACGATGGTGGTAATGGGACTGGATAGAAATGGCTGTTGCTCCATAGCCAAGTTCAGACCTGGAAGTGGACATAGTGCAAAGCCTGCACCCCCAGCCACTGCCAGTGCAGTGACAAGGCAGAAAGGCCCAGCCCCCGTAACAGGTCAGCATGCCAGGGTAGCAGCTCCCATTACCTTGACTGAGAAGCCTGAGCTAGGGACAGGAAGTGATGGAGCCAACCTTTTCTATAGAATTAGTGCCAGGGATGAGTGGAACCAAGACAGCTGCTGGATCTTCACATAACGGTGCACTCCTCACACAGCACCTCCTGCTGCATAACGTTCTTGACCGGTTTTGTTTACCTTCTCACTTCTGTAGGAAATTATGTGCTGAAATCTGATCCCTGATCTCCACTACCATCATGAATTCTTTCACCACCCACCTTTCCAAACCTAAGAATGCCTCCCTCCGCCTTACCTAAAGCTCCCTGTGAATGTACTTCTAGTTTCTCAACAGGCAAGAAGAAGTATACACAAAATACACTGGCTTAACTTTGTTTATTTTGGAAAGGGAAGGAGCAGGCACCACCATGTCGAATGGACTCAGAGCTTGCTTAGTCTGTCCCCACATGAAGGCTTTCCTGGGAAAATCCAGTAGGGAGTCCCAAGGTCACCAAATACAGCCTAAGCAGTGGCCCGGCACAAACAGTCCCTTCATGCCAGGCATAGCTCTCACAGCTTTACATGATAGCTCATTTCTTCCACTGGGCACAAGAAGAAACTAAGGCACAGATCAAAATGAGTACTGTAATTTGCCCAAACTGACAGCAAGTAAATGGCCAGCGTAGGACTGGGATCCAGACATTCTGACTTCAGAGCCTGAGCCCCTGAAACACTAACAATTTTCAAACTAGCTGAGACTCACTAGTGGACAGTTGTAAGTGTGCAGACCAAACAAAGTACCAGTACGCATCACAGGCTGTGAAACACTATCCCATAAAATTTGTTCAGGTATATAAACACACAGGACACACATGAAATTTACTCTAAGACACAATCCAAGAGGTGCAGACTGTGCTCTGTTACCCAAACACAGTCCACCTCCTCCTGGAGCCAGACACCCAGATCACACCTCATCTCCCACTAGCTGTGGAAGCTTGGCAGAGGGCCTAATCCGGGCCTCCGTAGCTCTCCTACACCTGACAAAACGGAGGTAGGAAAGTTGACACATAAGGGATCTACTAGGATCTGGCCCACAGTGCTTTTGTTGTTGTTGCTTAAGTCTGGTGCCATCAGTCAAGTGCAGCTCGTATCCCTCTGGTGCCTTCATTTGCTACACAAATGAGGAGACCCATTCCTTGTGCAGCCTGGCAGTTTCCTCTGTCTGCTCAAACTTCCCAAGAGCAGAAGTGTTTTTCAAAAATCAACAATGAAGTTGCCTTTTAATTCAAGTTAAGCACTCTGATTTCTAGGAAGAGCTAAGGGATTACCTACTTGAGTTCACTGATAACTACATTCCTTCCAAAAGAAATTTTTGTACCAAGGATCCAACTCAGACCTTGCACTTGCAAGGCAGGCACCAAAAGAAATTTTAATGATATGAGGGGCAAAAGGGAGGACCACAAAAACAAGATCTAGAAGAGCACAGATTGGACCATCAAGTTAGCTCCATTGGTACTGCGCCTACCTTGGAGGCACAACGGCCTGAGTGATCCATAGTACCACAAAAGAAAAATTATAAATAAAAGAGCTCTGATGGTCTTTGAAGCCCTGAATCTCAGAATGAGTGCAAGCCTGAGGAAAGTGCACACCCTCCCGGCCACAGGAATAAGGCTGCTGGAGCTACCATGGCAGAGGGGTGGGTGTGTCTCACACTTCAGCTTTTGTAGCCATTGTGCCCTCATGGAAGCAGAAAGCCAAGACTCAAGATCACCCATCTCACCTCTGCCTGAATCTGATGCATTTCACGTAAAATCCAAACCTATAACTGTAGCTTGACACAATCAGGCCCACACTCTCCTTTCTCACTAGAACACATGAGACTGTTTAAAGAAATGAAAAGCTTAGGAGAACCTGTGTCAAAAAATAAAAAAATGAAGAGCTGGGCCAGGAATTTAGCTCAGTGGTTCCAGTGTCTGCCTTGCAAGCACAAGGGCCTGGGTTCGATCCCCGGTAACCACATACCACAATGCCAGCCGTTGTGGCTCACACCTGTAATCCCAGCACTCAGGAAGCAGAGGCAGGAGGATTGCCTTGATTTCAAGGCTCCCCTGGGCTACAGAATGAGCTCAGGGCCAGCCTGAACTACAAAGCAAGATCTTGTCTCAAAAAAAAAGAAATGAAGAGCCAAACTTCCCGCAAGTCACCAAGCTACACCGTACTGAAGATCTTTACCTGCTGACAGACGAAAAGCTGGAGAACATTTGACACAGAGATGAGCAGCTACGAACCCCAACCTCTGCGCATGTGGACCAAGCAGAGGCCA